>QEOT01124157.1:163151-175018 GCA_003123785.1 Pterocarya stenoptera | reverse complement strand
CACTTAACGCGCCAAATTCTCGTTCGACCATATATAATATCCATTCGAAAATTTATTTTATTTTTTCCCAACATTTTTTGTCGATGTTCGAATGGTTATTGTATGGGGGACGAGATTTTTCATCCTACATATACCGTTAAGCGTGTTCGAACAGTAAACACATTCGGTTATTTTTTAGAAATGAAATTTGAATTTTGTTTCTACATCTCATTTTTTGGGAAGATTTTTATTTCGTTCCAAACAAAAATTGTCCCAAAAATGAATTTTTGTTGTAGTGATGGTTATATATAGCTACAATACCCGTTGGCCTGTAGGTAATCCAAACAGTATATAATATATGTGAAATTCTATTCATCATCCCCACACACTACACACCATATTTTTTTTTCTCTTAGCAAATATACAGTATATGAATGATGAGTAAAAGAATTCAATTAGTTTAAGAATAATAAAACCAAAAAAAATAAAAAAATAAAAGTGCATTGTGTGATGTGTGAAAATTGAATGATATACACGTAATTAATAAGATATACACTTAATTTGCATGAATTAATCCTATACATTACTGAATTGAATAATGAAGCTAGGGAACAAATGTGTAAGGATGCGATATTGATCATAGCCAGCTAGCTAGGAACTTAATTTTATGAATTAATTTGTCATTTACAGATTGTGAAAATTTAATTGCATGAGCATATATGCAATGTGTTAACGTTATGTTTTGTATGCCTTTGGGTCAGGTTCCAGCAACTCAGATCTTCAAAATTGAGCTTGCGAAAACTAAAAAGAAAGAAGTTGGGAGAGGGTGGTCTTAGGGCCGAGGAGTCTTCGATTCCAAAGTTAGTAGAGTATTTTAAAAAGTTGCAAATAACGAGAGAGTCTAGACCCATATTCCGTACTTTGAAATTGCTATTTGTAATAAAATAAGATTCTCACAAACAATATGGCCTAAATCGAATAAGGGTCATCTCTAAAACTGGCAGCAAAATATTACAATAGAAAGAAAAAAAATAATTTAAATTGACGATTCAGAAGAGAAAACAGTTGATTTCAAGATTGAAACGGGGACTATAGGCATGGTGTGGTGACCATGAGGTGCGCGCCGAAAAGCAGTGCTTTCCGAGTAATTGGGATCATATGCCCAATTCCATTATCCATAACCAAAGTTACGACCATAATCTTGACACATGTAATATCGCCCCAATTCCCGGAAAGGCAACACAAACTGATCGTGCGTGTTTGATTAATAAAGCATGACTATGATGATCCAAGACCCTAATTTTCTTCTCGATCTTTTCCTGCTTAATTTCTTCTATCCCATGAGACATGGGATCATAAAGTCTAGCATTGCGACTTTGTGGCCCATGAGATGAGGATCGATATTGTCAACTAATTATATAAATTATTAGTCGCTTATAACGATCATCACTACTCTTCTACCTATGCAATAATTGAAGCTTTGTAAAGAACAATAACATGAACGCACGCCACGATATAAGTCATATTCTTTTGAATTTGGATTGATTCTCCAGCTTTTCTGGGCCACCATACACGATTAATCATTCTCTTCCAAGCGATTAACGTCGAACCCTTGAGATCTACCTAATTTAAAACCAAGTAATACGCATGCATATATATATATATATATCTTTCACCAAGAAAGCGATCCATTTGTGACATTTTTAATTTATATTGCAATATATCATTTGTAAATTCAATCTATGGTCCAGAAACGAACCGTCAGAGCAAGTACTACTACTGTTTTAGCAATAAAAAAAAAGTACTACCGTTTTAGAAATAATTAAATACAGCTTGTACGTACGAATGGAGTATTGCAATTAATAGACATCTACAATCTGCATATTTATAGAGAGGGTAATGCTCCCGTGAATTTTGTAGCCAAGCAGGGAACTCAAAACGTTACCAAAGATTGGACTTCTTCACAACAAATGCCTAGAATTTTAAGGGGTTTGATTAGAACTGATCATAAGATTGATTTACCTTATTTTAGAGTTTCTTAGTCTTGTGATCATGTGTTAGATGTTGGTTTTTTTCTTCGGTTTGTTATGCTTTAGACTTATGGTTTTCTTGGTTGGTTTATGGGAATTCTTTGTAACCACGCTATTTTTTATATGTTAGAGGAGCTTATTGATCAAAAAAGTAAAGTGGTTGGTTTTTTTTTTTATAGTTTCTTTTGATGGCTGGGTTTGGATTTTATGATGATATGTAATCCCAGGTGTTCGGTTGTAACCATGATTTTCCTCTGCCATAAGTGAGGGCTATCAATAAAATTGAGATGCCGTTATCTTTTCTAAAATAATCATGATCACGTATGTAACATATTGTTTTTAGGCAGTATCTAGCAGATCTAAAATAAAATGATATTTTTGCAATCTTATATTATGAAACTTTCGCCTATATTTTATAAAAGAAATTAGATAAATCTATATCTAGCATTATTAAACTATAAAGAAAGGAGAAAATACATCATGACTAGGACTGTAATCGAGTCGAGCTGGTTCGGTCTTTGGTTTGTCGAGCTTGGCTCGACTCAAAAGATTCGAGCTGGAAATTTTTATTTTACCTTTGTTCGAGCTCGACTCAATAAACTAAACTCCCAATTTAAGCTTGAACTCGAGTTCATCTCAAAAAGGAGCTCGAGTCGAGCTGAGATCGAGGTCGGCCCGAGTTGTTTATTTATTTATGAATAAGATTTAATAATTAATAAATTAGATAAATAAAAAGTCTAATATTGAATTTGTACAACTAATAAGTAGAACATCTATTGAACTATAAGATTTTAAAAATTTATAAATAATTAATATGGAGCTAGTTGATATTTATCCATAATAACAATATATTATATGCCTACATAAATTATTAATACATCCACATAATATGATAGCATATATCCATGTTATATATAGTTCCTACATATTAGTAGATTAAATTATTAAATCTTATCGACTAATTACCATACAAATGATAAAATATAGCTATGAAACATATTCAATAATATATAGACAACAGTAATTGTTAGGTTACATATTATATATTTAATTATAAAAATGTTATGTTTAAATTATTAGTTAATACATATATATATGTATATATATAGGTGTATGTATACATATATTTATATATGAATGAGTTTTAATCAAGTTGAGCTAACGAGTAAACGAGTCGACTCGGTAAAAAATGTGCGGGTCTTAGCGAGCCTTAGTCGAGTGGAGTTGAGTTTAGTCAGGTATGTATCATTTACTAATTGAATGAGTATTTACTTTTATGATCGAACTTTTTTTTACAATTTAAATTTAATTCGAATTTAACCAAATGGATACCGAACGGAGTATGGAATAAACTAATATATTTACTGACCTAATAATGACTATAAAGAAAGGAGAAAATACATCGGGACTATTCATATATAGGCCTAGCTAGCTAGCTAACTAAAACCGTCATCAGCATCTAAATTATTTGTGCGCCGGAGCGAGCTAAGCCGGCACAAGTACTATTCCACGTATTATTTAGCGTGTTGCATGGATATATATGTAGTCAATCGACCGGATGACACGATTGGAATCTTGATCTCAACCACCCGGCCCTCATCATTGATTCATTTATATATGAAAACTGACTATCCAAAGTCAATTAAACAAGATTACTTTTGGTGCGTAAATTAATGAATGTAAATAAAGATGATAAAACTTAAGATAAATTAAAATAATATTACTCTATATATATAGAAACATTAATAAGCAATTAAGACGTAGTTGGAGATTTTCAGTTGGTCATCTCTTTTATTTATAAAGAATAACAATCTGGTAAATAGAAACAATTACAGATGACATTGCAGCTGTGTTGGAAACTCAACATTGTTTGAGTTGGAAGTTCTACAAGATAGATCGATCTCAAAATTGACTTGCGCACTCGGTAGCGCAATGGGCAGCTACAAACTCGCTATTTGGTAGCATTTCGTTAGAAATTATTTCTAATTCTATTTTATATATTGATAGTGAGAAAGACCCTCTTTGATGTACTATTATATTTCCTTTTAATATATGCAAGCTTGATTAGAAAAAAAAAAAAAAAAAAAAATTAAGACTTAGTTGACATGCAATTTTCACTAGTTTTATTTTGGATGAGATCAATTATGACTTCTTTTATTTTTATATAAGCTATTTATGTGTACTATATATATATATAGTGCCTGCAATATAGATAAAACATCCCAATTATTACTGCAAATAATAATTGCTTTTTTTGGTAACTTTGAAGAAATGCTTCTTGGGAATCCAGTCATGTTGATCTATAATATTTAATGTTTAAATCAACCAGCATGTACAAGATAAGAAAACTGTTTATTTGTGACCAGTTAATTTCGATGAAATGACTATTTGTAATTAAAATTGATTACAAATAATCTTTTAGTTACAATAAATTAATCGCAAAAGTTCATTTTTCTTGTAGTGGCACTTAGATGATCAATACATGAAGTAAGGGAAACAGAATATTGGGGCCATCGCTCATGACTCCGGCGGCCTGTTGATTAGGAGATAAATTTTGATCGATTAATTAACTATATATGGATCATCAGTATATATTTTGTTATGGTCATTAAAGTTCAACCAAGGGATGATTAACTAATTGTGGTTAATTAGCATATATATAATTAAATTTTGATTACATTATAAGTAATTAATAACAAAAAAAAAAAAAAAAAAGGGTCTGGAATTCGATTATTCCTTTTTTGCCTAAGCGAAGGGGGCCCAGGAGTTTGATGCGTTCGTGTTTCATGTTTGTGCATGTGTATTCATTCATGCGTGACTGATGGAGAGAAAAGTAATCTGACACAAGAAAATTCTTTAGTGTCTAGCTTCATTAATTATTAGATCTGAAATCTTGACTTTTCACACCATTTTAATTCTAAAAGTTAAAGTGGCTTAGACTATATGCTCATGCATGTTTTCCTTCTGATCAGACGACCATAAAAGTCGTGAAAACTGCCGTAGAATATATATTTCAACGGATTTACTATGCATCATCGGATGGTATTCGCTCACACTTTATACTTATAATTTTTTTTATAGACTGTAAAATGTTTTTATAAGATATATGAATATTTTTTTATAGAATGTAGAGTGTAAAATGGTGAATAGTAACTGATGAAAAGAATTTTTCATAAACAAATAATTTTAATGAGAAGAAATAATAATGATCTTTTTAATTATAATCTTTACATAATATTTTAATACGAATAATTGTAGTTTTTTAATTATTCACGATTCAAATTTCCTTTAATATTTGGTATGCTTTGGATGATCACAAGTGAAGTGCTCACCACAGATAAGAATAAAAGCAGCCAATTCGAAAGTTTGAAACAATTATGGCAGTTGGGGTAATGGGTCCATTCGGTGTATATATCTTAAGACGGGTCCGGATAGGCCCGGTCCAGTCCAATAACATTATTAGTTACTCTCTGAGCTGGCCAGCTATTAATTGGATCTACATTTTGTTCCCTTAAAGCCCAATCAGACCCATCGGGCTGTACGTTCCCGATGGAATATTTAATTAGTGGTTAATCGAAAGGAGAAAATAATGTAGGGCTTTTACTTTTGGACTTGAGTTTCAGCTGTGTTTTGATTATGGACCCATGCAGACCCGAGAGTAGATTTTTTTTTTTTTAAATCTTTTATCAACTTTGGTTTTGTTATAAAATAACTTATAAAAATAACACTGCTTTACAGAAATATCATCATTTTAATTGTGGTTGTATAAATAATCATAAAAAAAAAGCTATGCGTGTATCATTATTCATTACCCTCATCTGTTTTATTGTACGTTATATATTTAGTTATCTAGTTCAATTTTATTATTGACTATAATCCAATCTTGATCGGATATTTTGAAAAGTGCATTGGCACTTTTCGTAAATGTAAGATTAATAGTTGAATGATTGGTTTATTAATTAGCAAGTTATATTATATGTGAATGGTTTAACGCAAACCATTTATTTAACAGATCATAGACTAGGGCTGAAACCCGAGCTCAAAATAGTGGGTTTGTACTTGACCCGACCCAGACGCTTACATTTAAGGTGCCAACTCGACCCGAACCGACCCGTCAAAACAAAATCGGGTCGAACCCGTATGACCTGATTGAAAAAAGAGAAAAAAAAAGAAAGAAAACAAAACAAAAAAACTGAAAATATTCTCCGATTTCTTCTTCATAGGGACCTTTACCCATTCTGACCAAAGTTTTCAACTTTCAAATCTTATCTACAATTTTCATCATATAGATCGCTTCCTATCCCTTTTGCATTTTCTTGGAAACCAAACAAGAACAAAAAACCTAATCCAAATCACTAAAAACATTTCCAGGAAAAAGCCCAAAAAATAGATATCGAGCCAAAAAAAAAAAAAGGATACCGAACCAACTCTTCAGCACTATCATCTCTTTCTTACTCCCAAGTTCATCCTCCAAAACCACGAATTTTGATGGCCGGAACCATGTGGAGAAGCAACAGAGATGAACTTGATCTGCTCTCCCTATAAATACCAGCCATGCTTGTCTCTTCCTTCTCAAGCTCACATTTTTTTCTCAAGCTCAATAGAAGCAACAAAAGCTCTTCGAAGGGCTGGCCACGATGTTGGGTCTCAAAACTCAAAACTTTTGTTTTATTAATCTTGGCTTGCTCTTACTGGAGGCTTGCTAGGCAGTTGGATGAGAGGGAAGGCCGGGATGAGAGATTGAAGAAAACAGAGACTCTCAAGAGACTCCAAACGCTCAAGAGACTCCAGTGATGCTTGCGAAGGAAAAGAAACAGGGGACTCGCCCAAGTTGGCGAACCCAATGGCTAGGGTTTAAGGAGAGAACTCGTCCAAAAATGAATTTGTAAACGGTTTCATCGGTTTCGAATGGTATAATATGTATCCAACCCATTGTTCCACTTGACTCGATGAAACCGACTTTTGTCGAGTGGGTCAATAACGGGTCTTGCAAACGGATCAACCTAGTGCCTTTTATGCACAGGCCGATCATAGACTTTAAATTAAAATTGAGCCATATATATAAATATATATCTACTATATATATATAGACTTGTGTAGGAAAACCCATAAACCTGGCCCTCCCGATTGACCCTACCCTGCCAACTTGATACTGTCGGGTTAAAATTAGAAGTGGGTCACGACTCACAACATGCTATTTAGCGGGTGAAATATTTCATCACCCAATAACCCACTCCCTTCTTCAAGTAAAAAGGTTAAAGGACCTAGCCTCTCTCTCTCTCTCTCTCTCTCTCTCTCTCTCTCACACACACACACACACGCGCGCGCGCGCGCACACACACACACACACACACACACACATACACACACAAACGGCACTCGACAGCGATAGCGTGGTCGTCGTTCGTGGTCAAGTTGACGATGGAGTTTAGCAATCCATACGGTTAAACCCCCCGAGGTGAGCTTCTGATCTTCTTTCTCTATTTATTTTTTGGAATCGTCCCCTCAAATAGAGCATTCTTGAAAGTCACTGATTCTTCTCCTTCTCCTACTAATTCATCTTCTTCTTTTAAAACTTCTAATAAGTAGACATGGTCCATGTGGATCGGATTGGAGAGTCTGTTTTGGTGAAATGTGGTTTGATTTCTGCAAGTGGGTGTGGATGCAATTGTCATCCCCAATTTTTGGGTGTTGATTCAATGAAAGAAACTGCTTTCTCTTGCTTATTATTTACTTTTAGCCACCTTTTTTTGTTTTTATTCTATTTTCTTTTGTTTCATTTTTTGCATGGTTTCTGCCTTCTGGGTATTACATGAGAAATAAAATTCCACATTTGAGCTCATAGGACTTTATGGATATGAACTTCAGATTTCAGTGGTTTGGAAGCACCAAAATATATTGACAAACTGTTCCATGGTTTTAATATTTTTTTTCTTTTCTCTCAGTTTTGAGTTGTAGTGCAAGTTATTGTAATTATTTTTAAGTGAGGGAACTCTTAAAAATAGATGGATGTTTATTAAGTGACCCAAGAACAGAGTATAATTACTGCTACAAGACTTATGCTTGTCACCCCAAAAAACATAGTACATCAAGTATGTTGCATCATGTTGGTGTTTGTAGGAAAAACCCTAATAAAATTAGACCCATGGATCAACAAACTACACATAAGTTTGATCCGGAAGATGTACGAATGGTAATTGCAGAGATGATAATTTGTGATGATATTCCGTTTAGGGTCGTGGAAGCACGAGGATTTAGGAAGGTATTTAAATTACTAGAACCAAGATTTCAAGTGCTATCTCGAACTACTACAGCGAGAAATTGTATTAAACTATTTAAAAAAGAGAATGAGAAGTTGATGAAAGTATTTAAGACAATTGGGTTGATTAGTTTAACTACTGACACTTGGATGTCCAATCAGAACTTCAATTATATGTGTTTTACTGCACACTTTATTGACTATGAATGAAAATTACATAAAAAAATTATAAATTTTTGTTTGATTCCTAATCACACAGGATACACTATTGGAAAGCATGTAGAGTCATGTTTACAGGATTGGTGAATTGACAAGATTTTTACTATTATAGTTGACAAAGATTCCTCAAATGATGTTGCTATCGATTACTTAAAAAGGTTTGTGGAAGATCATTTGTTGAAGGGGAAGTATATTCACATAAAGTGTTGCGCTCATATTATGAACCTTATTTTGAATGATGGGCTAAAAAATTGTGATGATTCAATGACAAAGGTGTGCAATGCGGTTAAGTATGTTAGATCATCTTCTGCAAGAATGGAGAAATTCAAAAAGTGTATAGAGAAGGAGAAAATCAGCTGCATGAAATTGGTGTGCCTTGATTGGAGAAGTTGCAGAAACATTTCAAAAATCATTTTTGTGATTGGAGAATGATGATGGTTATTCTTGCTATTGTTGTAGTGTGAGCATGAGCCCCCAAGCTCTAGTGATTGGGTGAGAGTTAAAATATTAGTTAAATTTTTGAAGATTTTTTATGATGCTACTGTGAGATTTTATGGCTCTTTGTATGTCATATCTAATGCATATTTCCAAGAGCTTTGTGGCATCTAACCGCATTTATAAAAAATGATTTAAAGTAATGATCCAGTGTTGAGAGGTATGGCTACGAGCATGAAGAGTACGTATGACAAATATTGGGGATCAATTGAAAAGACTAACTTGATGATATTCACTGTTGTTCTTGATCCAAGATGTAAATTTAGTATTTTACATTTTTGGTTCAAAAAAATATATGGTGTTAATTTAGTTGAAGAAATAATTGTAAAAGTGAAACAATTGATGATTGACATGTACGGGGAGTATAATATTATGTATTAGAGTTCAAGTAGAGTTTCATACCCTGAGCCTCCTTCCTCAGTTGATCCTAGTATGATTGATTCTGATTCTCAGCAAAGTTTTTGGGTTGAGTATGAGCAATAAATTATTGAATGTAATTTGAGGAACAAATCAAAAATTGATCAATACTTGAAACATGGTTGCGAGTCACGAGTTTCAAATTTTGATATTTTGGATTGATGGAAGATTAGTGAAAGACAGTATCCTATTTTGGCGAGAGTTGCATGGGATGTGATGGTCATTCATGTTTCTACTGTTTCTTCTGAGTCAGCCTTCAATGCAGGGGTCGTGTGCTTGACCCATTTCATTGTTCATTATCTCCAAGAACAGTTGAGGCATACGTTTGTACTCAGAATTAGTTAAAAGATCCAGTACCTATTGATCTTCGTGCCTCATTGGACAATATTGAAGTTTTGAGGCAAAATCAAGTAATGAATATAGTTCTTACTTACATTTTTAATAAACTTTTTCATAATATTTATTTTTATATCATTTAATAATCTTTTTTTCTTTTTTTTTTTAGAGTTTGATCCCAAGTCAAACTTTATTTATGTTGATGAGGAGTGACTCAAGGCTTATGGTCTGCACATTCTATATTTGTTGTTAAAGATTCATGTTTAAGGACTTTTCTGGGTTGTACTCCTTTATGTAGCAAAAAGCAAAAAAAAAAAAAAAAAAAAAAATCTGTTATATTAGCTGGATGCGTAAGGGGTTTACAATAATATAGATAGGGCAATTATATAATAATCTGTACAAATGCTACATAAAGAAAAAATCTGTTATATCTGGATGCATTAGGGGTTTACAACAATATAGATTGGAAATGGGGGTTTAGGAAATAATTTAAAAAAAAAAAAAAACCGATTATTTTTTACCCATCCTGACCCAGTCCTGGTTATAGTTTCCTGGGTATTGTTGCGGGCTATGATGGGTCGGGCCAAAAAATCTCTTGGGCGGGCCAATGCACAGGCCTATATATATACATATATATATATATATAAATGTATATCGTTCATTTATAATTTGATCTATCACAAAATTAGCCCATAACTCCAAATTTTCACCACTATCTATTATTGTGCCTAATCCCAAGTGGTGGTCTGGTGATCCTGAGTTCCAAACCATGCATTAATTCATACTCTTGAAACCGTTGGACTGAAAAATTTTCTCATTGAATTATTTTCATACTCTTGGAACTATTATATTAGGAAATTTTCTCTTTCAATTATTTGAAATGTACTGGTAGAGAATAATGATCATAAGGATGTGTTAATTTGTAACTACTTGATCACTAGCTACTATTCACAAGCAATGCACTATTCATAAATTATTATTTTTCATTATTATCCATAGATCATTTGAGATCACTTCATCAACATCTAAACGTAGCCTAAAAATTAATGGCATGCCTTTGTAAACGGAATAGGATGATCTTCATTTCACTTGAAAGGAATAGAGGAATAGTATTCATCTAGTATAAATTATAAAATTATATTTTTATCGGCCTTTTACATTATGCGGAGAAGTGAAATGATCAAAATAATCCATATTTTACAGTACTAAATAAATACTATTCATTTCAAGTGAAATAGAGAGGATGATCCTCGTCCCATATAAACTATTTGTGCTGTTAAAGGGTTCCATTTGGATATTAAGAATATCTCGAATCATTTGTAAATAATAGTAAAATAGTTTGTCATGAATACTAATGAATAATTTTTAAATAGTATTAAATAGTTGGTAATTTAATTAGTTCCCAAAGGACATCTACTCGACTCACTAGCGTGTTTAATGCATGGATATATACTTGCGTGATGATGGGGTCGAAGTCAATGATCAAGACAAAATATGGTTGCATGGAATTATCTTATCGTCGACTTGATGCTAGCTAGCTATATAAAAGTAGCTCGATTCACACGTTCAAAGTCAAAAAAAGGCAAGAGAGGCCGTTATGTACACTGGAAATCATTTAGAGATCAATAATAGAGGAGAAGTGGGTCACACTACAAGTAGCACCGCCATATAATGATCTCGGTTTTAATCAATTTATTTCTTTGCCATCTAAGTTTGAATATATGTCCCTTGCTGACTATTGAAAATTAATGATACTGTTTAAACGCCTTTATATATGATCTATTTTATAATTTTGATTCGCTTTCATGATTTGACATGAATTACGTACATACAGTTAATATATGTATCACGGAATATTAATAGTAACGTAAATCATGAAGTTATCAAAGAGCTGTGAACAATCGGATACTTGTAATTAATTTGCTGATTATGCAAATTTTGTAACAAATTAAATTAAGCTCGTCATAATTTAATGTTTTGTAGAGATCGATATTCACAAGTAAGCCCCAAAATTAACATTTTTAAATTCTTTTCAAGTTTTTCATGACCGATCAGATCTAGATCAGATCATTAATATATATATATAGAGAAAAGAATATATATATATAATTATCATATATATATATATATAT
>QEOT01124157.1:113953-154569 GCA_003123785.1 Pterocarya stenoptera | reverse complement strand
TATATATATATATATGATGCTACTCAGTTCCATAAATTTGGCCTCTCAAATTTATCACTAGTGCAATTATACTTATTTTATTTTATTTCTTTTGAAGATATTTTAAACATCTATAAATATTAATAGATAGCACCGCTTTATTTCCTTTTCAATCGATTTTTTCCCCAGCATCCAACTGACCCGAATGTCCTAATTAATTGATTTGCCGACCTTACATATTTAAAAAATAAAACCTTTGTTTGTCACTTTGTATATCGAGTAGTTTTGATTTTGTTCTCAACGTCAATACGACTCCTCAATTTTGATTTGGTTAGCAACAATATAATATATCACCAAATAAACCTACCTACGTAGCCTATTATTTGAAAAAATAAATTACTCTTAACAATCTAAATGTACGTCATAGCTGACATGGTAACAGGTAGCTAGTCTGGCCAACTAATTAATCATTTTTTATATATTTTTTATAATTAAGAGGCTCTGGAGATTTTGATCCATTTAAAATTTTTAAAATTTAATGAAAATTAAGTTTTGAAATGTGTTTTTATAAAATAGATTATAAAAAAATTAATATTTAACCTTTCAAAAATATTTGTTTTTTAACTTAACCTCCAAACCAGATTTTCTGATTCTGCCGAGGGTGATTTTTTTAAAAAAAAAAAATTATTAAATTAAAGTAAATATTTTTTAATACTGTTGTGAATTATTTAAAAAAAATTAAAAAAACATATTAAAAAAGAAAAGCACCGTCGGGAGCCCATGTAGCTGTAGCGCCACTCTTTATTAATTGAACATGTCCAGCTAAGTACACCAACTTTCAAAACTGCATCTTCGTACTTGCATGCAGGTGTGGTACGTAACACGCAATTACAGTTTATAACCTCGGCAAAGAATCCTCGTTGACAACTGCGCACACAAGAGACGTACGTTGAATGATCATCAGAGCGGCCTAGACGATCGAGCTAGCTAGGCGCAAACAAAGATGAGTAATCCTACTCAACTTCTTCTACGTATTATATTTTTTTAAATTTTTTAATATTTTTTTAAAAATTTTTGAATTTATTCTTTTTTTACTAATTCAATTTTTTTATTCATTATTTATATATTAAATATTTGATAAAAGAAAAAAAAATAATAATTAAAAAAAAAATATAACGTGTGGAAATTGTGTAAATAATAAAAAATTATTCGATCTTCGTGATCTTTTGCATGGCTATATATGTTTCACCCTTTTCACATTTGCCCAAGTAAGAAACATGAGTAGCCGAGATTCTTTAGATAAAATTTTCCCTCTCCCATGTATAAAAAGAAAAGTATGAAACGTGAGTATAAAATGCATGACGACCGATGATCATAAGAATCCTTAAGAAGTGTATAATTAACTTTAAACCAAAGAAAGCGAGTACAAATTACAGAGCCTTTGGAAACCAAATTTTACTTTTAACAAGATTCTTTGCTACAAATTTTGTTCACATGTGTGTTGAGGATTCTCGGATATCCTCACCTAAATTAGAGGCTTTCCATATGTGTAATGATTAATCCTTGATTCTAGGAGATTGATCATTTATTTTTGTACATATTTTCCATTCTACTTGTAATTACCATAGATGTATATTCCTTGTATACACTTTGTACAACTCTATAAATGGAAAATATTTATCACCCTCAAAGGTGTGGTGGTTCTACGAAAATATTCTCATGGTATCAGAGCAATACCTAGATTAACCTCCCTTGATCCCAATGGCATTTGATCCTTCTTCCTCTACTCTTTCTTTCAATACCATGATTCACATTGTAACCATTAAGTTGTACTCTTCCAATTACCTACTCTAGAAGAGTCAGCTTCTTCTCTCAATATGGACATGAACAGTTAAATGAAGCCAAAAGGCTATCTTTAATTACTAACACTACAAGAGAAATGGTTTCTTGAGACAAAAAATTGTCTCAAAAAACCCCAATTTCGTGCCAAAAAAGAATTGGAGACAAAAAAATTTCTCTCCAATTTATCTCTAAAAGGCTGTCTAAAAATGTTTTTGGAAACGTCTCCAAAAATCACTTTTAGGGATGAAATTTTGCGGAACCACTCGAAACTGTTCGAAAGGAGAATTTTTTTTTAGACGAACCAATTTCGTCTCCAAAAATTGTTCGAATGGAATATTTGTCAGTTCGAACCGACCCGTCCATTCAAACGAAATAAAAATTTGAATCAAACAAATAACAATATTTGATAATGTTCGAACGAAATGAGTGTTCGAACGAATAATTTTTGTTTGAATGTAAATTACGTCCGTTCGAACTGTATTTCGCATTCGAATGACTTATTTGTTGTTCGAATGGTTTTGTTTTTATTCAAATGGAATTAGAAATGATCATTTCTCATGTTGGACTGGTTATCCACTGTTCAAACGGTATTAATCATACAGAACTGAATTTAATTAATTAAAAATACCATACTAGTATTACACAAATTGTAATTCAAACGTCAATTGTTCAAATGTTTTGGAAAAAAATAATACAAAGAAAATGAAAGTAAGAATTAATTTTTACAATTGTGGTGGTGGTATAGAGTTTTGTTACATAATTGACTAAAATTGAAGCAAAGCTTTTTCTACCTCTAGTCTCTTCTGTATGTTCTCTTCTAATCTTGCCTTAAGATTTGCTGCTTGATTTAATCTTGTTAGCAACTCTTTTTCCTTGGACCTTAATTATTCTATCTCAAGTGTTGCTTCTTCCAATTCTTTAATCTTGTCGTCACTCAATCTGGCTCGAAAAGAGGATGATGATGCTGAGGATGGCTTAACGCAACGTCCTAAGCCCCTCAAATATCCAGAACGTGATCCAAGAATTTGAAAAAGGATCTGAGCATCGTTGACAGCTGATTCATCAGATGGATCCGCAGCAGCTTCCTTGAGAGATATCATTTTGTCCTACAAAAATAAAAACATACTAGTTAGTATATGTAACAAAAATATATAATCACAATGGAATTAAAGAAATTTAAACTTACATAATTTGCCTCTGCTTCGGGACTGGTCCAAACACCATCACGATTTTTATGTGATTTTACATACAATTGGGTCAGATCATAGTCAGCAGGACTTTATTCTTTCTGCAAAAAAATATATATATATATTAGAACTTAAATCCGAAAAGTGTATTATATGTTAATATTTAATGGGGAGTAGAATAACTTACCATTTTGTTAGACAAACGATGAAAAGATCGAGAACCTGCATGATGGTGTATCTTTAAGTTTGATCTATTTGCTTTGTTTACAGTACTCTGTTGCTAAAAAAAATTATATCTATATGTTTAATACATCTATCATATACTATTAACAAAAGATAACAGCGAAATTACCTGATAAGCAGGATCATCAAACATATCACAAACCTTCTCCCATTCATTTGGTGGCATTGCTTGAAATGGATTTTGGCACGCCTCTATTGTGGTACTGAACTTCTTATAGTATGCATGGCATCGACCTTTATACCTCTGAAATGTATTTAACATTAGCTCCTCAACCGTTAATCAATTCTCTCGTCGATTAAAATTAAGCTCAAACTCATCCTTTCAATAATTATAAACAATTAGTATAAATACAAAATATCCAAAAAGTAACATGAATAATACTTAGTTACTTGAGATGTAGCTTATTACCAAGCAATGATTTTTGATGTGGTCTTTCACATTTTGGGAAACTTTAGACCAAGAGAATGCAGCAGTTGGTGCATATGTGCGAGTAAGCGTACCAACAAAAAAAGCTAGCCACGCTGTCGAATCTCCGGAGCCACCGATGTGATAATCAGAAATATCAACTTTAATTTTACCCACTTTTCTTACTTTCTCTATACAGACACCCCTCGTAGTGCCTCTACCTCGGTGTTGGCTTACAACAGCATATATACAGTAATTAAAGCAAGTATTTTAATTAAATTTCTTTATTTTATAGATATATTACTTAAATTGAGTATAAATTGTGGTATTTAATTTGATAAAATATATTCTTCTGAGTCTGGTAGTGTTGGCTCACTATTCATGGCAGGTGAACCACACGGGAAGTTAGTAATGGATGGGATGGCACACGTGTTGTTTTGCATTTAGGAGGTATGTCTATTTGAAATTGTAACAAATTATTATTCAAACAAGTGTTACGAATATTTATAAGAATAATACTTACAAAAATTTATGTTTGAAATTCATTCACTATCCGTTTTGCTAGACCAGTCGCCCTCATCCTCGTTAGACACTTCAGTTGATTCACCGTCTTCCGATATTTCACCCTCAATTACTTCGGGTTGAACATCTTCTCTACGCAATGGAATCATATCATATTGGCTGAGATCAACAAATAGATTGATGCCTACTTTGTTTTCTTGATATGCTTCTTCATTTGCTGGATTATCAACTTTTTCTGAAGGTTCGTTTGTCTCTAGAATAGTATCATATACATTTCTTGGTGCAAACTTCTCCACTACCCGTCATGGGTTTCCGTACTCCGGATCATCTAAATAAAAAACTTGATTCGCTAGGCAAGCGAGAACGAAGGGATCGTCCTCATACCATATGCGAGATGTATTGATACTCACAAAATAATTATTATTACGCACTCCCAACCTAGAATTTGAGACATCCCACCAATTACATTTAAACAACCAGACCATATATCCTCCCACATATTTCAATACTATAATATCTTTCACAATTCCATAGAAATCAATGTTATCATCCCCATGACTTCCTTCGACTACAACCTCACAATTTTGAATTTTCCTATATCGTTCTTTGTCAGTTGTATGAAATTTGTATCCATGCACCAAACATCCTGAGTACTGGATGGCTCACCTAGATGGACCACATGCCAGAGTATACAGTTCTGGTGAAATTTCTTTTGAATTTTCACTATATTTCTATATAACCTACATCAATAAATATTATTATATAGAAAAAATAATAGAGTTTAGTGGTATGAAATTCGTATTATAAAATAAGACTTTACAGTAATATCGTATGTTCAAACCATGAATCAAATTCCTCTTCATGCGTCTTTTCTACGTCAGTTACACCATTCGTTCGAAGTAGTTGTATATGTTCACTGCGCATGTTCGTGTGAATGGTTAATTTGTAGAACGGAAAATGTTATATTATTATACATGGTTAATTTAGAGGATCATCACTAACCTCAAGTAGTGGTCAATCTCTGCACAATTATTTAAGACATACCATCGAACTCTTTCAAACTCTTGCCCATATTGGTCGTAACCCCCTTGTACGCCTATGGGACATACTGTCTTGGAAAACACGGTAAATGTCGATGAGACTCCCATCTCTCTTCCACCTTCATAATTTCAGTCTAGTTTTGTAAATCTAGTATCAACCCTAAGGAAATACATTGAACAAAAGGTATGCCATTCATTATCAATATATGACTCAGCAATCAAACTTTCTGGATGAGCTTTATTCCTCACAGATCGCTTCAATTTTTCTAAAAAACGTTCAATAAGATACATCCATCTATATTGAACCGGACAAGCAACTAAAGCCTCACGAGGTAGGTGCACATCCAAATGAACCATTACATCAAAGAATGAAGGCGGGTACAAACTCTCCAATTTACACAATATTACTGCAATGTCAGCTTCCATTTTTAACAATGCATCGACTTTCAACGTTCTACTACAAATATTTCTGAAAAATATCCCTAATTCTGTGAAAGCTGTACGAACATCTCGAGTAAGCTTTCCACGCACACCAACCAGCAATAGACGCTGTAAAAATACATGACAGTCATGACTTTTAAGACCAGTTATCTTCCAATTATGTGTTCAAACACATCTTGACATGTTTGAAGCATAGTCATCGGGTAATTTGATTGTTATGAACCAATCACAAAATTTCTTTCTCTCATCATTTGAGAGTGTATACCATCCAATGGGCATATATGCTGACGACCCATTATCTTGCAAATGCAACTCCGGTCTTATCTCCAACTCTTTCAAGTCTTTACGAGAGTTAGCTGTATCTTTTGTCTTCCCTTCTATTGACATCAGAGTGCCAAATATATTCTCACATATATTCTTTTAAATGTGCATAACATCTAGATTGTGGCGCAGTGTCAATGTGGACAAGTATGGTAACTCAAAGAAAATACTTTTTTTTGTCCAATTCAACTCCACTGCTTGTCGTTTTCTCTTTCGAACTCTGGTATCTTAACAAAATCTATTTTCTGAAACATTCCCCAACTGCACGATACTATCATTCCCAAACAACTCTGGCGGTGATGACCTACACTCAACCCTTCCATCAAACATAGCTCTATTTGAATGCCATCTATGATCATGTGGTAAATAATGACGATGTCCCATAAAATATAATTTCCTATCATGACTCAACCACTGAGACTGTGTATCTTTATTACAAACAAGACATGCCATTTTACCTTTTGTGCTCCACCCAGAAAAATTTTCATATGTCGGAAAATCATTTATTGTCCACATCACTGCAGCATGCATCTTGAACTCCTGCGACAAAGCAGCATCATATGTACTAACACCCTTATCCCACAACTCTTTCAACTTTGCAATCAATGGTTGCAAATATACATCTAATTCGTTCCCTGGTGACCTTGGCCCTGGTATCAATAGAGTCATCATAAAATACAGATCCTTCATACACTTCTAAGGTGGCAAGTTATAGGGCATTAATATGATAGGCCAAGTATTATGAGAAGTGCTCTTGTTGCCAAACGGATTAAAACCATCTGTTGCTAAACCAAGATGTACATTGCGAGGTTCTTTGGCAAATTTCTTCCATTGTAAAGAATCTGCAGGATGCGAGAGGGAGTTTTCATTTTGGACTCTTTCTGTGTGATGCCAAGACATACATTTCGCAATTAACCTCGACGTAAATAGTCTTTGAAGTGGAGGAATCTACGGAAAATGTCTTAAAACTTTGTAGGGTACATTATATTTATCGGATGTCCATCATGATTCATGACACACTGCACATGAGTCAAATTCTGCATATTGTTGCCAGTAAAGAATACAATCATTTTTACAGGCGTGGATGATGTTATAATCAAATCCTAGCCCTCGCTTCAATTGCTTCACTTCATAAAAATTACGGGGTACTACATTATCCTGAGGAAAAGCTTCTTTAAATAATTCAAGTAACATATCGATAGCTTTAGCAGAAATACGACAAATAGACTTAATATGAAGTAACCTTACCGTGAAAGACAACTTGCTATGACGAGTGCACCCCCCATACAACTCTCTTTGTTCATCCTCCCACAATCTTCCAAAATTATCATTTCCCTCAAATGATTGTGTAGATGTTCCTTCTCCATCCCTCATCCTAAACATTCCTGCACCCAAATCACCTAACATCTTAGTCATATCCTCTCCATTATCATCACTGTCATTAGGATCATCCACATTAATGTCCTCTATGTCGGTGTCGTTACCCTCCTCTACTTGATTGGTCTGACTGCTAAATCTAACTCCTTTGGAAAATGGTTCGCCATGTAAGACCCAAGGTGAGTATTTAGAATCAATTCCATTTACAAATAAATGATCCTGCATTACCACAAAATTATAAGAACTAAGATTCTTGCACTTCTTGCACGGACATCTTATATATCCTCGACTATCAACACTCATGCGAGCAAACTCTAGAAAAAACTTTACTCCTTGTGCATACTCCTTATAGTCTCGCCCAAGTCTATCTCTCAATAGCATCCAACTTTTATCCATTGCTAAAATCCATGATTTGTCGAATGTCTATCAAAAAACCCAATTCACGGGATAAACATTATCAAAAGTATATTCAAACGTGATCCATTTATTTTATAAGATAGTTGATCCTATCCCATTCGAGAGACTATCATCTATATCGCATATATACTCAGTCAAGAACTCCTATGTTAGTAAAAATTTCGACAGCATTTCCCTACAATTCTCCAAGTATGTTAATCACGATAAGTCATCGACCCTATTCATGGGCCGAAGAATTTACAGACCACATACCCGAAGAATGTAAGAAAGCACTGAACGAAAATTTTATTTAACTAACACAAGATTTAAACTGAATATATCTGTCATATAGATTATAGAATCTCAAACTGAATATACCCAAAACATGATTTGGCCATAACTCTTGAACGGGTCTAAGGTTCAAGTACATATAAAAATAACCCAAAAATCCAAAATACTCAAACTCCTACAATTATTGGATAAATTTGAAAGCAAAGCAAATATATGTGCAAAATTACATATAATTAAGTGTTAATTATTCTTATTTTATAATTAATTATAAATTTGAGTTTTAATATATTATGCATCCTCCACTTATAATTATATTATATATATATAGTTTTTTTTGGGATTAAATATTTTATAACTACTATTTATTAATCTATAGTGTAATCAATTCCTATGTTATATTATATTATAAGTTTCCATCTTAAATATTTTATGACTACTATTTATTAATCTATAGTGTAATCAATTCCTATGTTATAATATATTATAAGTTTCCATCTTATAATATTTGAGTTTTAATATATTATGCATCCTCCACTTATAATTATATTACATATATAGTTTTTTTTTATTAAATATTTTATAACTACTATTTATTAATCTATAGTGTAATCAATTCCTATGTTATATTATATTATAAGTTTCCATCTTAAATATTTGAGTTTTAATATATTATGCATCCTCCACTTATATTAAGTTTCCATTTTAATTCATTTCGTTCGAACAGGGTATTATATCACTTGAACAGTACTAGCTCAGATTTCAAACACGAAACAGAGATCAAATTCCTTGGTTATACAATAAAATTTTCACTACATTATTCTCATAAGATGCATATTAGAATAGGATACATTGTAAATGGGATTGTAGAAATGCAAATATACCAAAATAGCTTAACATATGTTATTAAAAACTATAAATTATCAAAAACCTAAAAATTAGAAATATTATCTCAAATTTAAGCAATCCAAGCCAAATCCCAATATACAATACCTACAATGCCATAAAACACATTATGGCATAACCCTAAACCAACTTGCTATGAAAATCGGAATACAAAAAAAAAATTTCAAAATGTATTACTTACTTTTATAAACCCAAGCTTTCTCTCAAGAATCCCTTTTCCTGCAGGCCAAGCATGTTCCTTTATCTCTCCACAACTCTCTCTCACTCCACAGGTCTCTCAAAATTTTGCATAAAATGAAAATGAACTGGAGGTTGTGGTATTTGAATCTGTGAAGTCACGTTCGAACGGGAATTTTACTCATTCGAACATGAAAATTTCAAATTGCGCCAAATTTTGCCGCGATTTAATTTTTGTTCGAACGCAAAAGTTACTAGTTCGAACAAAAAAAATAGAATATTCCTTGGCATATTCTTCAAATGCCTAGAAGATGAAAAGATATTTTTGTTCGAATGAGAAATTTTTTCATTCGAAAAAATTGACATTCAGAGTATTTGGCGCGAAGTTTCCCACCAAACACATTTTACGAGATAAATTCGTTCAAACTGTACTTTTTTGGTTCGAACTAAAAATTGTATTATTATGCTTATAAATGATAGCAATAGATAATAATAAAGTATTTTAATCTATCAATTCCTATGTTATTTCTAATCTAGAGTATATACTATTTGGTATTTTATATCCAAAGTCCAACTTTTTTGGATTTCTTTTTACATCAAATATTGGACACTTTTAAATATTTTAAAAAAAAGAAAAAAAAATTAAATAAATAAATCTTTCCCCAATTGGGCAAAACAAAGGAAAGCCCAAAATGGGCTCCCTAACATTTTTCTATTAATATATAGTACTTATACAATACTACACTGTAGTTAGGGGCAGAACTAGGATTTGGTGTCTGGGAGGCGATCGACAAAGCGTATAGTATGTGTCAACATAAATAATATATACTTTTTACACGTGACTATATAAAAAAATAATTATACGTTATAAAATTATACAATTTTATATGTAATTGTATAAGTGAACAAAAAAAAAAAAACATTTTAATAACTACAAAATTCTTCACAAAAGAAAATAAATTATTCACAGAATCTTTCTATCTCTCTATAAACGTCTCATCAATATAGTATAGGAAGATTGTGTACAGGTGATAGTTCCAACCCTGACTATAGTGCTTATATAGTATAGCACTTATAGTACTTATTCAATAGTTTTTTTCTATTAATATACCATATCATACTATATAGTACTTATATAGTAACTAGGATATAATATAGTACTTATTGTACTAGGCTACTATAATTAATAAGTACTATATATATATTAGTTATATTAACTTGTATCTTAAAATATTATAATACTATTATTAGTATTATTTTTATACTTTTGTACTTTGTAATATTAGTATTATTATATATTAGTATAGTAATATAATTACAAATTGTATTGTGATAATAACCGTTCGAACGGGTACCCTATTCCATTTGAACGGGTTAGTATCCTGTTCAAACGAGACGTCACTGCCATTATATGCCCAGTTCGATTCGCATCAAACCCATTTGAACCCTCACCGCTGAGAGTCTCCGAGTCGCCCCTTATCTTCGCCGCCACAACCGCCACTCAACCGTCGTAGGAACAACGCATTTGAACTTCTAAGAGGTATGGGCCAACTCTCCGAATCTATTGGTTACTTTTTTTTCGAAAAATTGGTTTTGTTTGGGAGGTTTAGTTGATCAGATTAACAAGTTTTTAATCGGTAGAAATGATTGAGATTCACTCCTACATCATTTCTACCAATTAAAACATATAGTTTTGGTGTAGATGAGAGTTTTGGCCATGGCTGAGTCGAGACTCAGCCATGGTTGTTTGGCTTTGATCTCGTTCGAACGCATTTTATTCCATTCGAACGCGAAGTTGCCAAACAGATTAATTTCTATTTGAACAAAAAAATCTAGTTCGAACGACTATTAATTGCCAGTTCTTATGCTTAAACAGTATACTAGCTAATGGCATCTAAAGGAAGAAAACGTACAAGAGATCAGGTCAATGAAAGTAGTATTGGGCCAGCTCATGCTCAGGAGTCAAGGCCTATACTCGTCGAGTGTCATATCATTTTGTCTGACTTCTCTGATCTTTCATGGGAGGGACGAAGCATACAGTCCGTCTTCACCAAGCGGGGATGGGTACCGATCTATCAGCAGCACGGGACTGCATACCGAGAGATGGTCGGTGAATTTTACCGTGCCATGAGATCAGAGGAGAGTGCTGATGCTCTTTTCTACACTTTATTAGTCCGGGGAGTGAGTATTAATTTCTCTCCCCGTATTATTGCTGAATTCCTTAACATCCGGCACGAGGTCGGAGCATATCCTGAAGTGGCTAGATCTGGACCAGCGGCTACACCATCTGATTCCGACACATCGGCCGCATCCTCCACACTAGCCCCGAATGTAGAGCCGGATGATAGTGACGATGGTAGTGAGGATGAGGATCTACCAGATGATGGTCTCACAGACGATCAGGTGCGTCATCTAGTGTGAGACCCTTCGGCTCCTCCATATGATGGGAGCAAGGTGATCCGACAGGCCGACTGTAAAGCATTTTTTAGAATGCTTAACTCGATTGTTGGCTATAACATCAATCCGAAAAAATGCAAGACTGATTTCGGGATCGATAGAGCTAGATTTTTGTTGCAAATTGCGCGGGGGGACCCCATTGATATGGCCTTATATTTCTTCTACCGAATTCGATCGGAGTCACACTATGATCAGGGGTTAGAGTGTCTACGACTGACCAGAGGTCGCCACAGATGGGGCCCCTTAACAAGATCATATTTAGCAAGAGTGAGGGGCACTTGCGGAAGACTGCACTAGGACAACCTAGTGCCCCGCCCACCGATCCACCTTCTACTACTACTGCCGCTGTTGAGAGACAGGCTCCTGGGGCTACTTTGGATCAGGTACGAGCTCTGTTTGTTGAGTTCGTTGAGCCCATCATGAAGAATCTTAGGGATTTGGATGGACATATTAAAATGTTACAAGAGGATGTTGATATGCTTAGCAGCAAATAATCGTTTTAGTTATTATTTTACTTTTTTATGTTGTATTAAACATTATATAGTTGATATGTAATTAATGTATGGTTTTTATTTCTCGTATTTGCTACTTTATTTATTTTTTTCAATTTACTTGCCGTTCATGATAATATAAAAAATGATACAATCTTTAAAATTATATTTATATAATTTAAGATAAAAGAAATCACTTTTTCCGGGAAAACAAAATTAAAAATATACGTACAAATTAATGATGACAAACAAATTAATGGAAAAAAGGTCCGTTCAAAGCAATAAATTTAAGTTCGTACGGTTATTAACTTGTCCCAGGAAAACAAAATTAATTTCCCGCCAATATTACTATTCTTCCTTAATGTCTGTTCGAATATATTTTTTTCCGTTCAAAAGTTTTTTCTTTTGAGATGATTTTTTTCGTCACAAAATATTCCATTCGAATGGATATTTGTCCATTTGAACGAATTTTGTATCTTAGGCAGTTTTGGAGATGAAATAAAAATTCGTCTCCAAAAATGACTTTTAGGGACGAAATTTAGTTCGTTCCTAACTAATTTTGTCCCTAAAAGTCAAATTTCTTGTAGTGTAATCCATTGTAAATAAGACCGAGGCCTGGTTTCAAGAAGACTAGTGGTACCACTTTTCATTCTAGATCATACCCAATCATACTTCGTCTTAATATGACATATTTTAAGTCATTTTATATATTTACCATCTAAATAAATAATCACTTCAAATATGTCACATTAGAAGAAGATGTGATTGGAGGTTAAAAAAAACTAAAATGAAGAATGATATTTTTCTTTAAAAAAAAATTAGTGGTAGTACTTTCATTGATGATTAAAAAAAAAAAAAAAATCATTCCATATACTTGATTTATGTAAAGATCAGTCAATTTATAATTAATAAAAAAAAAATTGATGTATATCGGGTTAAACAGTGAATGGATGAAATTTGTTCATTTATTGGTTTCAATTAATTTCATATTTTCATTTATATATATAATAAAAATTTTATGTGCAGTCATTTTTGTTTACTTTTTACACATCACACTAATATGATTAGTTGTATAATAAGTATTTACAAGAGACGTTCAGAAATATTTTAATTAAATGCAAGCCAAACTTACATAATTAAAAATAGAGATATAAGAGTACTTTTAGCAAGGGTACAATGCGCATGGTCACTATTTCTAATTAGGGTTTTGCTACACAACCTCCTACTATTCACCCACACTCCACACTCCACATTTTTTAATATTTTTAAAAAAAAAATTTAATTAATTTTTTTAAACTATTTCAAATTTTTTATTCACTATTCATATAAAAAATATTTGATAAAAAAAATAAAAAAAAAAGGTGGAGTGTGGAGTGTGGGTGAATAGTAAGAGGTTGTAAAGATTATTTGTTCTAATTATTTAGGAATGCTACTGTTCATTCTAAATTTTATAGTCTCTAATTATATATATTGATGTGACAATATCCTATGTGATTTCTTTTACCAACTACTTACATAAAAATCATTTAAAATCATGTGTCACGTAAAAAGCTAATTTAGGTCAAAAGTATATGTAAAAATTTATATAAAAAGTATAACATAACTCTATATATATAAAAAAAAAAAAATACATATGTTCTAATTACAAGTTTGAATGCATAAGAAAATACATAACCGGTTATGCTAATTGAGCTCGTCACTCTTTTATTGAATAACACTCATTAATTATGGCATTCGTATTAAATCTTTCAGCAATTTCTTTCTCAATCACTACAGAAAAATTAATTTTTACTGGCGTTCCATAAGCGCCAGCACATGTCCAACAAAATGCCGCTAAATGTTTAGCGGCAGTTTTTTGGCGGCGTAACCGTTCGTCGCTACTGGGTGATCGCTATTTTTCAGTACCGGCATTTTGACAAACGTCGGTACTTAAAAATCTCATTAGCGGCGTCTGTAAAAAATTTAGTGGCATTTCTTAAACGCTGTTTATCCGTTGTCATCTCATTGCATATAATAGCGGCATTATAATAAACGTCGCTGCTAGTACGTTGCTGGCGCATCATATAAATTGTCGGCATTTTTTAAACGCCACTAATAATACGTTGGCGACACATTAAATACATTAACGGCATTTATCTAAACGCTGTAACTAATATAGCGGCATTACAATAAATGCCGCTGCTAATATGGTGCCGGCGTTACAATTTTTTTTTTTAAAGTTCTTTAAAGGACGACGAGCTTCTCCACATGCATAGCTTTTCTTGCATGCTTTTTACTCTTAATCAATTTTTTTTACAGTTTGCCGACAAGTTTTCCTTCATGCTTTTTACTGCTTATTGCTTTATCCTTTTAATTATTTTTTTTTAGAATTTGCCGACAAGTTTTCCCACGCACAACTTCCCACTCAGTTATTTTTACTCGCACAACTTCCCGCTCAGTTATTTTTACTCTTTCCGTGAGTTATCATGTTCAATCATCTCCTTTAAAATAAATCATTGCATTTTTGGAATGTGCTTTTTTTTTATAAGGGAATGTGTTTTTTTTTTTTTTTTTAAATCCAATGTTTAGATAATTAAAATAATAGTCAAAGACCGAATGCTTTGTACATAGTGAACCGCTGCACAGACAGACCACTGCATCTCCTCCTCAATCCTCGCCGCAACTCTTTCGACATCCATAGTAATTTATCAGCAACCAAATAGAATCTCAAACCAAGCAAAATCCGGTAAAAACTAATTTCAGCTCACCTAGATCGCTTCGCGTATTGACGAAGAGATCATGCGGACAAAATCGAACCATATAGCAAGCACAAAACTCATCGTCCCAATTAATCTCCTTGAATCCCTTTCTCTCTTCCTCCGTCAAATTACGGTCTAACTCCACCACCTCAATGAAACCACTGCTGGCCGTGTGGTTGCACAACCACGACAGCCCTTGTGTGAAAACTACCCAGCCTCCATCTCCACGTAAAACCGACGCCACCTCCATCGTGACTCCACCTGACGCACTTCAAGCCCCCTCAAACGCACGGCATCCAACCGTTTGACCCTTTGTTCCTCCTCTGTGAAGACGCTGCAACTGAACCGTGAGCACCATAAAGGAGCAGTTTCAGCCTTCTCCTCCTCGCACGACCAACACTCACCGTAGCCAACAGCCGTTTCCTCCACACCCAGCCGTTTCCTCGCACCAGGTCCACTGCAAGTATATCATCTGCCGTCGCTCGTTGACCCATACTCCACAGCCGTCCATCGCCGAAACACTGCCTCACTCTTCACCGAAGCACCTCTGTTTTGGTTCTAAAAAACAGAGCTTGTTGTCTCAACCTTCCATTTGGAACTACTCCTCCGCAAGCCATCAGCTCCTCCATGCCATTAACACCTGCATTGAGATCATCGTTGGACAACCCAAGCCATCCCAGACCGATCGGTATGTTTTCTTTCTCTCTCACGCCAAGCTCTCTCTCGTTCTCAGCTGTTCAGCTCGACGGCATCTCCACCGCAAGCCCAAGCCTCTTCTTCAGCTGTTTCAAGCTTACCTCGAAGGCTCGATCGGTTTTTACTCTGTAAGTAAGCCTCTGTCACTCACTTAGGTCTGCTTTTTTTTTTCTCTATTTATATCTTGGGTAACCTAATACATGAGGCTTACTATTACCATTTTGCCCTTAGTATGATGTTTCCATGCAGTTTATTGTTTTCGGGTGATTAGTTAATGGGTTTTTGTTTTAATCCGATTGGTTTATTTATAAAACAAGACAGTTAATTAAAGGGTTATATTTTAATAAATCTTGGTTTATTTATAAGTCAAAGGTAAAACAAGACAGTTTGTATAAAAAAAAACATACAAGACAATTAGACTGGCACCAAGTATTTGTGGTTTGAATAATCGTAGTTTGAACTAGCAGTATCCCATTAATATGTGTATATATATATATACATATATTATCACTACTCTATATGACTGGAATATCTATAGCACTAAAGTTTATGAGTCTACATTTTCCAACACTCATAATGGTCGTAATTGGCACTTGCTGCTTGGTGCTTTTGACTTGTATTTTACACCAATCAAAGAGAAAACAGAGGAGAGAAAAAGGAGAAATTGGAAAAAAGCTTGAAAATTTTCCGTGTGATTTTTTGAACAATAACTATAAATTAGCTTTCTCTTTAAACTGATATTTTTCACTTTTTACTATTTTTTTCCATTTCTAAGCGAAATGAATATATAATATCCATTTTAGTATGAGAGATCATGAGATATTTTGATAATTTCATTTGTCAGGATAATGTAAAATGATGACTAAAATATTTATATATTTTATACTCAATGGATGTTTTCTATATTTTTCAAGTGAAATAAAGGCGATGATCGAGCTTGTTCACAATGAAGTAAAGTTAAAGATTCGATCAAGTTAACACATAACATGATAAATTATCAAGTATCTTTAACCACCACTAATATTAATCCAATAAACGCATGAGATTTGTCTATTACCATTCGAGACAATTTATAATATTTAGATAATATTATCAATTATAATATATCACATGAGATAAAATAAAAATATCAATTATTAGAGACAATTTTAGATTTTTCCTAATATTTATGATCTTGCATTATCATTCAGTTTTATTTTCATATTTCAAATATAGTTAAGCTATGGACAAAAGTTGGATAAAGAAATCTCGACATACAAAAGAGTATATCGATGGTATTAAGGAGTTTTTTAAGTTTGCATGTGAGAATTGTCCTACAGATTCGTCGATTTGTTGCCCATGTAGAAAATGTGGATTGAGTAAGATGTTCATGCCCAACATGGTATATGATCATTTGATTAGCTATGGATTTTTCCAAGGTTATACCATTTGGCATGCTTATAGGGAGAGAAAATGGGAGGCATCTTACCATGCTACTAATACCCAAAACAATAATCAGCAAAAAAATGAAGGTTCCAGTGGGATGACAACCATGTTATATGACGTTTTTCCTATGTTTGATCCTGAAATAGTTGAAGGTACTAGGCCTGAAATAAGTGTGGAAGTTGGAGAATTAGCTGGAGTGCAATATGAAAATCGACAAGGTTCTAGGGAGAGAGTTAATAACTTTTACAATATGTTGAAAGATGCCGATGAGCCATTATATGAAGGGTGCACAAAACATACTAAGTTTAGTGCTATCGTACGTCTCTGGAATATAAAGTGTTTGGGTGGATTGAGTAATAACATATTTACAGAACTGCTTGAATTTGTGAATGAGTTGCTCCCACCAAGAGCATCATTGCCTAAAAATACATACGAGGCGAAGAAGTACATGAGTGAATTAGGGCTTGGATACGAGAAGATCTTAGTATGTCCTAATGGTTGTATGTTATTTTAGAAGGACAATGAGAATTTGGAAACATGTGTGGTATGCAGAGCGTCAAAGTGGAAGCAAAAAGAGTCTATGGATGAAAGGTCTAAAAAAGGTAAAAGAAGTCCAGCGAAAATATTACGGTGGTTTCTGTTAAAACCAAGGCTGCAAAGGCTTTTTATTTCATCGAAGACCTTCTTCACAAATGAAATGGCATGTTATAGGCCGCATAAATGATGGAATACTAAGGCATCCAGCAGATGGTTTGGCTTGGAAGACGTTTGATTCACAACATGATGAGTTTGCTTTTGACAGTACCTTACAATTTACCTCCTTGGATGTGCATGAAACGATCAACTTTTATACGATCGTTGATTATACCGGGACCATCATCACCTTCAATGAATAGATGTATACAGAGCCTCTAATATCATAATTAAAGGAATTATGGGAGGTTGGAGCACCAACTTATGATGTTTGCTCTAGAGAGATATTTACAATGCGCACGGCTTTAATGTGGATGATAAATGATTTCCCTGCATATGGTGATTTGTCTGGATGGAGTACGAAAGGTCGTTTAGCATGTCTTTGTTGTATGGGTAATACACGATCTAGATGGCTGAAACATGGAAAAAAATTTGCCTATATGGGGCATAGACGATTTTTGCCAAGCCATCATAGATGGAGAATGATGGCAAGAACATTTGATGGTACAACAGATATTGATTTTGCACCTACTATGCCAACACCTGATGAAATTTTGAAACAGTTAGATGATCTTGAAGGATGCAATGATAGAACAAATCGTAAAAGAAATAGAGTCATGGGGTCCACTAATGTTAAGGAACACTCATGGAAGAAACGTAGTAATTTCTTTAGTTTGCCTTACTGGAAAGATAATTTATTGCATCATAATCTTGATGTGATGCACATTGAAAAAAATGTGGTGGATAATATCGTTGGCACACTGTTAAATATTGATACGAAATCAAAAGATGGCATACAGGCACGCCTTGACTTACAAGATATGGGTTTAAGACCACAACTTCATCCGTTCATCACAACTGCAAACAAGACATATTTGCCTCCAGCTAGTTTCACAATGAGTAACAAAGAGAAAGAAGACTTGTTGAAGGTTATAAAAAATGTAAAAGTACCAGATGGTTATTCTTCAAATGTTTCACGTTGTGTCAAGCTCCAACACCATACTATAGTGGGCATGAAGAGTCATGATAGCCATATACTGATGTAACAGCTCCTGCCAATTGCATTACATGGGTCATTACCTAAGAAGGTAATAGAACCCTTAATCGAGCTATCTGGATTCTTCAGGGGAATTTATTCCAAAACGATGCGGCTTGAAGATTTGGACCGATTGGAATCTAGAATACTCTATATATTGTGCCAATTAGAAATGATATTTCCGCCATTATTTCTCACGGTTATGGTGCACTTGATTATACATTTAGTTGCAGAATGTAAACTTGGAGGACCCGTTCATTATTGATGGATGTATCTCGTTGTAAGGTACCTACACCGACTTAAGTTTCATGTGCGTAACAAAGCTGCGCCAGAAGGTTCCATTGCTGAAGGATATTTGTTAGAGGAATTATTGACGTTTTGTTCTTGTTATTTAGAATCCGCTCAAACAGTTTTCAATAGACCATCTAGAAACCCGGATGATTCTAAAGGGAAAGTTCTTGACGTTCGCCTCGATTTTACAGAATGGACTCAAGCACATCGCTATATTCTCTTCAACTCTGATGATTTCACTTCATTCCGCATGTGAGTTGCAATGCTTAATACATACGAATTGATGAGTTGTAATGATTTCACTCAACCTTTCAATTTGCGTAATTATAACAGACATTTGTGATGTCATGAACATATGTAGGATCCACTTGGAAATATTGAGGAATACAATTGATGAGAGGCATTTATCGAATGACGAACTACAGAAGAGGCACCAAGACCAATTTTGTAATTGGTTTCAAGACTATGTACTATTTACACCCCATTCAATATTATATCACATAATTTGTTATGTCTATCTAGTTTTCATCATTTAATCAATTCTAATAATCCAACCTTTCAGGTAATGAAAATGGATGACAATGGAAGAATTGAATTAGGCCATAAATTCGTAATGCTTCTAAAGGTCCCATGCAAGTTGCCAAAGAATTTAAGTGAATTGTCATCAATGGCACAAAATATCGCACTAGGAATTATGAAAATTGGAAGAAAACTCAAAATTGTGGTGTTATTGTGTGTACTGAAGATGGCCCTGCTTGGAATGGCCAATTAACACGCATAATTGAGATTATGTATTATGATAGATCTCGATATGTATTATTCAAATGTGATTGGGCAGACGTTACTAGGGGTAAAGGTTTCAAGGAGGACGAGTTTGGATTTAGTCTTGTAAATTTTTCTTATCTAGTACACATTGGTAATCGGATAACTGATGATATATTTATTTTATTTTCCCAAGTATCTCAAGTATATTATGTGGCAGAAGAAAGATGCCAAAATTGGGTTGTCGTCGTTAAGACAAAACCAAGAGACGTGTATGACACTGGTGAAGAGGAAGTGAGTGACGACGATGAGAATGAATATTTAGTCAATGATGTTTGTAACACTTCCAACGATGAAGCTATTGAACCTGCTATTGAGGATGTTGTGTGGACGCGAAATGACATAGATGGAATGACGATCAAAACTCCTCAATAGTGTTGAGTAAGAAATATATATTTAGACTTTTTAACATCATATCTATATTCATATTCATATTTCTATATTTTCATATAGGTACAATGGGTCCAAAAAAGAAGGCAAAGACTATCAGACCAAACTTGCGAAGACAATCTACTTCAACACCAGCTGTCCATAATGAGACGCAATCATACCCATCCCTTGATAGGGCGGCCCATTCATTACCCTCTGTCGATGGGCCACCCCCTTTCTTTGATAGGATGATGGAGTCATCACTTTCTGTAGATTGTCCTTTCCAGCCATCATTATCTTCTCAGAAAGGGACCCATCCTTCTACATCGATAAAAATGGAAGGCCAACGATCCACACATATAGAGATCATCAGAGAGAACCAGCCATGCACATCTGTACCAATAGAAACACATTCAGAAGCAGAAAATGTCGACTTATGTTCCAACATTGGAGATCGTTTTATTGTCATTGTTGGTATGTTTTTGTTTTTCTAATTTATTTGATTATGAATGCACATTTACAAAATAGAAACAATGTCACTAAATCCATTTTTGCAGACAGTAATGGAGGTAGAGTAAAGATACCATTGCATTCGATTCATGACATTTGGAATCTTCCTGAAAGGGAGCGAATTGATATGGAGCTCAATAATCTTGGTCAACCCATCAAAAAGCATGACTCAAAGGTGGTAAGATTCGGTGGCCTGATAGCGAGAACTAATAAACTGGTTCTAATAATTTACAAAGATTGGAGGTCGGTGCCTAAAACCATAAAGGAGGACGCGTAGGCTCTTATAAATGTATTAAACCAATATTATTAATTAAATAGGTATATTTTGAAAATTTTGTTAGAAAGCAAGACATATACTTGTGTAAATTTATTTTGACTGTAGGGCAAGTTTAAAGTTCCCGATGACAAATTGGATGCATTGAAAAAATGGATACTGAAGGACCTTGGGAAGAAATGGAAAGATTACAAGCACGATTTAAAGAAAAAGTTACTTCGTGAAAAAGACACCTCTGCATCACAAGTTGTGGCAAGGGCAACTCCTGATATGGTGGACTTATCGCAACTAACGGAGTTGACCAATCTTTGGTTCAATTCAAAATATATGGTAACAATGCGCGCATTTCTCTTATAGATTTAGAAAGTCAAGCAACTAATTATTTTAATTATAATTCTCATAATCTTTGTGATGTTGTAATCAAAATGTAATAAAAATAAGGAGCGTCGTAAGAAGCAAGTGGTTGTTCACAGTGGAGGATCAAAAAGTTATGCAAGATATGCCCATGATAAGGTACAAACAACTGGGATATTGCCAAGTAGAGCCCAGTTGTTTGTCAGGACCCATAAGAGAAAGGATGGCACCTACTACAATGATGAGATGAGGAAGAAAGCGGTATGTTTATTTCCAAATTTATTATTTTTTATATTTAATGGATTTATAAGATGAATAATGTGTATTTTTTATTATCTATTATAGGCTGAGATGGAGGAACTTTTAACCCAGGACACAAGTTCCATAGAAATGGGGTCAGGAGAAACCATGGCTTGGGCATCGGATGATGTTTATTCTAAAGTCATGGGCCCAGAACGGCCTGGACGTGTGCGCGGTTTGGTGTTTGGCCCAACCCCTACAAGGCAAACTTGTCAACATTCAGTACCAACTTCTAAGCAAGAAGATGGTATATCCAAGGAAAAGCTTGATAAAATACGGAACGAATTAGCTGAATTGCGAAACTTAGTAAACACATTTGCGCATATACAGGTGAGCACCCCACATCTCTTTAGTTGATATCAATCAACCTTATTTTGGACTGTTTGGACCCTCATTTGAATTTATATTCAGGCTTCAGGACAAAATCAAATAGAGAATGAAGAGGAAGATGAAGAAAAGAGGAATGATGAAGAAGAGGAAAAGAACGACGATGACGAGGATTGATGAGATTATAAGTGAAGAATCTCAAATTATATTAATAGAGCATACGGCATCTTCCATTACTATTCGAGATAAAACCCTCGAGCGGACAACATTTTTCTGGAGCCCTGGGCTGACAAAGTTTGGATATATCCGTAAAGTCTAGACACATCCATAGAGTATAATATATAGTATTATCATTAATTATGTTTTCAATGAGTTAAAAGAATAATCCGCCCAGGTCCGGACAAAAACTTCGAGCCGACAAAACTTGTCTGGATTCGCGGAGTGCTAGGGTCCAGACAGACGACAAAAATCTGACAAAAGTAGTCTGGATTTACGGAGATGAAGCGGTACCAAAACCCTCTAAAATGGTGATAATGCAACTGATTTACACAAAGCCAAGAAATTAAGCCAACCAACACCAAAACCCTCTAAAAGATCAAGATGACTGGTTTTGGTTCTCCTTGTGGAGGTTGCAAAATCCTGAGAAGGAAATGTGTTAGAGGATGTATTTTTGCTCCTTATTTCTGGCATGAACAAGGAGCTACCCATTTCTCGGCCATTCATAAGGTTTTCGGTGCAAGTAATTTATCGAAGATCCTTACTCACCTCCCGATGAGCGATCGTTGTGAAGCGGCTGCCACAATCTCGTATGAAGCGCAAGCTAGGCTTCAAGATCCTATTTATGGTGTTGCTTCACATATTTTTGCTCTTCAGCAGCAAATTTTCACCCTTTAACTTTCTCATTTTATATATAATGATTGAAACCCTAACGAAAGTGTCGTAGGTTGTAAATCTACAAACCTAGCATCTCTGAAGGAATTACAAGCAGCTCAAAACTTTCTCGATGGTTCTGTCAATGCAAACCCTAATGAAAAGTGCTACAGAAGACCTTCTCACCCACAAGATTTCCAAAGTTGGTTTCAGTCAAAAATTACCAATTACATGATGCTACAATTTAATACAAACAATATCTCCAGTAATGCCTCAACAATTTCATATGACGAAAATGTGTTCATGGAGAACTCTTTTGGAAACTATGGAAGTGCCTCAAATGCGTTCAACCCTGAGAAAAATGCCTCAAATGTGTTCAGCCCTAAGAAAATGCCTCAAATGCATTTGGCTATATGTAGCAATATTCCTGAAAAGAGTATGGGCTATATGTTAATTGGCTATATGTATGGACTATATGTTTGGCTATATGTATGGGAATGTGTTATTGCAAATTTGTTAGTTTGATATATACTACTTTCCCTTCAAAACCTAATTCTCTCATTTTGTGGTAATAACTAATTTATTAGTATTTTTTTTTCGTATCATTTAAATAAGTTTTTTAATTTTTTTTAATTACTAGCGTAAAATTGATCAATTCTCAGCATTTTTTGTGCACATACAGGTGAGCATACGGCATCTTCCATTAGTAGAAGATGTCACGTGTCTAGGCACGTATACCCAGTTGAATAGTTTTAATTAAAGGAAGTAAAGAATGTTTAAATAGATGATGATAATCAATGTATGAAGTATCAGCATAGAATGAGGGACGCTGGGTCCCGATACTTGTAAAGTCTGGAGCCCTGATCCCCTGGCCCGACAGATTCTTAAAACGAGGTGTTTTTAATCTGGAGCCTTGCCTTCAAATCCTCTGTCATTGTCGGCTCTTTTCCTCCCGAGTTCTCTCTCTCAATTCAGAACATCTCTCTCATCAAAATGAATGATTCATATTTTCCTTGTGGAGCTTGCAAATTCCTGAGAAAGAGATGTGTTAATGGATGTATTTTTTCTCCTTATTTCTGCCATAAATATGGAGATACCCATTTCTCCGCCGTTCATAAAGTTTTCGGTGCAAGTAATGTTTCAAAGCTCCTAGCTCGCATCCAGGTGAGTGATCGTCTTAAAGCGGTTGTCACAATCTGGTACGAAACTCATGCTAGGCTTCAAGATCCTATTTATGACATTGTTTCAAAGATTTTTGCTCTTCAACATCAAGTTTTCCCCATTTGACTTTCTCTTTTTATATATAATGATTGAAACTTTAATTTGGGTTAACTCCTAATTAATCAATGGCATTGTACTTTATTTTCTACAAGTTGTAAATCTACAAACTCAACTAGCATCTCTGAAGGAATTACAAGCAGCTCAAAACTTTCTCGATGGTTCTATCAATACAAATCCAAATGTAAAGTCCTGCGAAATTACCAATTATATGATGCCACAATTCAGTACAAACAATATCTGCAATAATGCCTCAACAATTCCATACGACAAGAATGTGTTCATGGAGAACTTTTTTGGAAATTACGGAAGTTCACTCAACCCTGAGGAAAATGCCTTAAATGCACGCTATGAAGAGGCTTCGCATTTTGAGTATGACCTTCAGCCCGTTGCGTTTGACTAAGCTTGCAAATGTATTATTATTATTATTATTATGGTGTATGACCTTCAATCCTTTGGTGAATCATTATGTTTAATTGACCCTTGTGAATTTTTCTACTTTAATCTAAAACCCTCGAGCGGACAACATTTTTCTAGAGCCCAACATTTTTCTAGAGCCCTGGGCACGACAGAGTCGTAAAACTAGGAACGCTGGGTCCCTCGAGCCCTGGGCCATGCTTTCGTGTCTCGACTATCCTAGATGCCTCTGAGTCTCTATTTAAGAGATGCTTATCACCCTTCAACGACCATAGTCTCACAAATCAACCTTCTCACTCTTGTGCTTCTGCATTTCTCACAAATGGCCGGCCAACAGTCCTACAATATTGTTCCTAATTTGAATCAGGAACCATATATGCCACAATCATTAATGTTCAATCCAGATGCCATCAATGCCATGATAGGGGCAGATAACCAGTTTTCAAGCAAGAGCGATGCGGAGGTGGTGGCAGGAGCGACAATACTGGGTGCTCAATATGCAGCTGTTGTTACTGCCATGACCCGAAGATTACAGTTACGGGTGAGTGAGGTGAATATGCTTAAAAAATAAGTAACTGAATTGCAACAGAATCTCGCAAATAAAAGAAGATAAAAAGAGAAAATAAGGAGTTAAAGACATCTGTGGACTGGTACGCTCAAAACATGCAACCACAAATTGTGGAGCTGGAGTGAAAAAGAGAACAAATAGAAAGCAAACATCAACAGTTAATGGCAGAGGTTCAACGCTTACAAGAAACATAGGAAAAAATTACTGCATATCTTGTAATTAAATAGTTTGTTTTGTTCTCATGTCCAACTCTATAATAACAGTTTTGAGTTTCAACTCGATGCAATTCTACACAAATTCAAATGAACATAAATTTGGCTATATCATTATAATATACATATATATATACTTTATGTAATAGTAAAACTATTAGAGTATAATATATAGTATTATCATTAATTATGTTTTCAATGAGTTAAAAGAATAATCCACCTGGGTCCTGATAAAATATTTTGTGGCAATAACTAATTTATTAGTATTTTTTTCTTCGTATTATTTAAATAAGTTTTTTAATTTTTTTTAATTACCAGCGTAAAATTGATCAATTTTCGGCATTTTTTTAAATACCGCCAAAGCTATATATTATTACCGGCGTAACAATATAAATGCCGCTAAATTACTAATTTACCAGTTTAAAAGTTATCAATTGTAGGCGTTTTTTTAAAACAAAATAAACGCCGAAAAACTCAATAATTTACTGGCATAAAATTGAACAAGTGCCAGCATTTAACAAACCGCCGCAAAAGCTATATATTATTACCGAGGTAATAATATGACCACCGGGAAACGACTCATTTACCGGCGTATAATAGATATATTTCCGGCATTTTTGAAAACGCCGCCAAATCTATATATTATTATCGCGTTACAATATAAATGCCGGTAAATTCAAATATTTAGCTGCGTAAACATTAAGCGTCGGCAATAACATAATTTTACCCTCGTATAAACAACCGACGATAATATAAGCGTCGGAAATTCCTAGTTTTTTTGTAGTGAATATTGTAGACTGTCAAAAAATCTCTAAAAAAGTTATCCTTCATTTTGTTTCGAAGTCTTGTCTTAATAATGTTTATAGCCAAAGAGCTCGTTCAATAGTTGCCATTGAAATTGGAAGTGTCAAGACAAGTCAAATGAATTTGTCAACTAGATAATAAACTAGACTTTTCAATAGCTTTCAATACCCGACATATTTTGTTGAAGGAAGAAGTCACTAGTTTATAATAATAAGGGTACATAACCAAAACTTTTTAGAAGGAAAACTAGTGTAAATTTGAGGATAAGGGAAGAGTTTAAATTCTGGGTACTTGTCTAGAGAATCCACTAACCAAGTACTTTTCATTAACCATTTTGTTTTGCTGGTATTTGTGTTGTTGGGTTCTAGGCATATAATCTTAGATAATGCATGCTCATGCCGAATTATTATATTTTCTCATGTTTTTATATGATAATTATATGTCAGTCCATATCATGAATTCCTTCAGAAGTGACACTCCCATAAATTTAAGAGACGATGAGACTATTACTCCTTTAGCTTCAAACAGTAACTTGTCTAGTAGTAGTAACACCATCTTCCCTCCCAAAAGGAAGGCAAGTATGGACCCCTCAACGGTGTGGGAACACTTCACAAAAATAAATAAATGTTCATTAAGTGACCCAAAAGTAAGGTGTAATTACTGCCACAAGACTTACGCTTGTCACCCTAAAAAACATGGTACATCAAGTATGCTGTATCATGTTGGTGTTTGTAGGAAAAACCCTAATAGAATTAGACCCATAGATCAACAAACTACACATAAAGTTTGATCCAGAAGATGTAGGAATGGCAATTGCAGAGATGATAATTTGTGATGAGGTTCCGTTTAGGGTGGTGGAAGCACAAGGATTTAGGAAGGTATGTGAATCACTAGAATCAAGATTCAAAGTGTCATCTCGAACCATTGCAACGAGAGATTGTATTAAACTGTTTAAAAAAGAGAAGGAGAAATTGAGGAAAGTATTTAAGGTAGTTGGGCGGGTTAGTTAAACTACTGACACTTGGATGTCCAATCAGAACTTCAATTATATGTGTCTTGCTACACACTTATTGACTGTGAAAGAAAATTACACAAAAAAAATTATAAATTTTTATTTGATTCCTAATCACAAAGGGTGCGCTATTGGAAAGCATGTAGAGTCATGTCTACAGTATTTGGGAATTGACAAGATTTTTACTATTACAGTTGACAATGATTCCACAAACGATGTTGTCATTGATTACTTAAAAAGGTTTGTGGGAGGTCATTTGTTGGAAGGAAAGTATATTCACATAAGATGTTGCGCCCATATTATGAACCTTATTGTGAATGATGGGCTAAAAAATTGTGATAATTCAATCACAAGGGTGCGCAATGGGGTAACTATGTTAGATCATCTCCTGCAAGAATGAAAAAATTCAAAAAGTGTATATAGAAGAAGAAAATCAGTTGTTCAAAATTGGTGTGCCTTGATGTTCCCACTAGATGGAACTTCACTTATCTCATGCTAGAAGTTGCAGCAACATTTCAAAAGTTATTTTTGCGATTGGAGAATGATGATAATTATTTTTCTCTCTATTGTCATAGTGTGAGCTTGAGCTCCCCAAGCTCTAGGGATTGGGTGAGAGTTAAAATAATGGTAAATTTTTGAAGATTTTTTATGATGCTGCTGTGAGACTTTCTGACTCTTTGTATGTCACATCTAATGCATATTTTCAAGAGCTTTGTGGCATCCAATCACATTTATAAAAAAATGATTCAAAGTAATGATCTAGTGTTGAGAGGTATGGCTACGAGCATAAAGAGTAAGTATGACAAATATTGGGGATCAATTGAAAGTATTAACTTGATGATATTCATTGTTGTTGTTCTTGATCCAAGATGCAAATTTAATCTTTTGCATTTTTTGTTCAAAAAATAAGTAGTGGTAATTTAGTTGAAGAAATGATTGCAAAAGTGAAACAATTGATAATTGACATGTACGTGGAATATAGTATTATGTATGGAAGTTCAAGTGGAGTTTCATACTCTGAGCCTCTTTTTTAAGTTGATCCTAGTATGATTGATTTTGATTCTCAGCAAAGTTTTTGGGTTGAGTGCAGGGGGTTGTATGCTTGACCCATTTCATTGTTCATTATCTCCAAGAACAGTTGAGGCACTTGTTTGTACTAAGAATTGGTTAAAAGACCCAGTATCTATTGATCTTCGTGCCTTCTTGGACAATGTTGAAAGTTTTGAGGCAGAATTAGGTAATGAACATATTTCTTACTTACATATTTATTAAACTTTTTCATAATATTTATTTTTATATCATTTAATAATCTTTTTTTTTTTTTTCAGAGTTTGATCCCAAATCAAGCTTTATTTATGTTAATGAAGAGTGACTCAAGGTTATGGTCTGCACATTCTATATTTGTTATTAAAGATTCATGTCTGATGACTTTTTTGGGTTGTACTCCTTTAAATTATGATGTTTATTGTACTCCTTTATGTAGCAAAAAGCTAAAAAATAAAAATAAAAATGTTATATTAGCTGGATGCGTTACGGGTTTACAATAATATAGATTGGGCAATTATATTATAATCTGTACAAATGCTACATAAAGAAAAAAAAAAAAAAAATCTGTCATATGATCTGGATGGGTTAGGGGTTTACAATAATATAAATTGGAAATTAGGGTTAGGAAAAAAAAAAAAAAAACCGATTAGTTTTTACCCAACCCGAATGGTCCAGGTCGGGTTATATTTTCCTGGGTATTGTTGTGGGCAATGACGGGTCGGGCCGAAGATCTCTTGGGAAGGCCCATGCACAGGCCTATTTATATAAATATATATATATATATATATATATAGTTCGTTTATAATTTGATATATCACAAAACTAGCCCATAACTCCAAATTTCCACCACTATCAATTATTGTGCGGCCTAATCCCAAGAGGTGGTCTAGTGATTCTGGGTTCCATATATACCCTGCATTCATACTCTTGAAACCGTTGGACTGAAAACTTCTCATTGAATTATTCTCATACTAATCTTGGAACTATTATATTAGGAAAGTTTCTCTTTCATCAATTATTCGAAATGTACTTGCAGAGAATTCTTTGTCAAGGACTGCTTGAGCATTCCCAATTTTGTCAAGACAGTCCGGGACGTACGCTATGATATTCATGTATGATCTTTCAATGTGAAATATTTTTAATTGCTTAATGCTTCTAATTTTTGTTGCATCATACATGTTTTTCATGGAAAAATGAACCTATCTCTTCCCCCCTTCCCCCTCTTATAAATTGTTTGTAAATAATAATGAACTATTTGTGAATAGTAGTAAACTATTTGTAAATAGTAGTAAAATAGTTTGTTAATAATAATAAACTATTTGTAAATAGTAGTGAATTGTTTGTGAATAATAGTGAAATAGCTGAGAATAATTTAGTTCGCAACAGACATCTACTCGGCTCACTTTAGCGTGTTTAATTAATGCATGGATATATACTTGCATGATGGGTGAAGTCAATGATCAAGACAAAATATGCTTGCATGAAATTATCTTGTCGTCGACGTGATGCGCGCTATATAAAAGTAGCTCGATTCACACGTTCAAAGTCAAAAAAAGCAAGAGCGGCGCCCGGTATATACACTGGAAATCATATAGAGATCAATAATAGATCAGGAGAAGTGGGTCACACTCCAAACTAACCTGCAGCCTCTAGGAAAATGAGTACGTATATATATACTAGCAAATCATGATGATATTTATTATTTGAGGAATCATATTTTTTTATCCGGTCTATAATAAATTGTTATCTTTAATTTTATGTGTCAAATTTTATATAATATATATTTTCCACTTAAATAGACAATCATGTTATAAATTGTGCCACGTCAACGTACAATTTTAATCGAGGATAATAAGAATATTAATGTGAAGAAGGACATTTCTCCTATTATTTTTAATTAAGATCCTTTTCTAACTATTGAGATTCTACGTACTAGATAGGTATAACTTTCAGCGGAAGGACAAGGAAACATGGCAATTATCAAGTAGCACCGCCATATAATGATCTCCGTTTTAATCAATGAGTAATACTATGTACAGTCCTCATTTGTGGACTGCAATGTAAGCTTAGACAATTTTATCCCCTACAAAAATGGTTTTTCCCCCCTTCTCTCTCTCTTTCTGCGAGACAAAAGAAAAGACAAAAGAGCGATTTTAGGTTTCCTCTTTCGAGGGACCTCGGGCCGTCAAGGCCTCTGCTATGGCACAGTCTGGCGGGCCCTTGCCAGCAGTAAAGGCCAGATCTTTTGTTGACCTGGTAATGGCTGTCCCACAGCCCCTTCCGGAAGTCAACCTACCGATGAGGCATCCCAAAGTTATTGATGGTCAAGTCTATTTCATGTTCTCTAAGGAAGAAATGATAGCCTCGGCTGCCCCTTTCAGGTTTTCCCTGGTTTTGAAGTTCTTAAGACAAAGACCGTCTCTGGATGCTATTAGACAGTTCATCAGGAATAGATGGGGATTAACGAGTACTGTGGTTGTCTCCTCCATGAGCAAAAACAGAAATGTATTTGTCCTCCTTACTTCGGAGGAGGACTTCAACAAGGCCTTTTCCCGTGAAGCATGTGATATAAATGGGGTCCCCTACAGAGTTTTTCGTTGGACGCCAGGGTACAAGGAGGAGGAGGAAACCCCAATAGTCCCAGTTTGGGTTATGCTCCTAGGTTTACCTCCAAACTTTTATCATGACTCTATACTCAGAATATTGACGCGGCACCGCTCGGAAATTTCATTCGGTCCGATAACTCCACACGTTGTGCAACAAGAACGGACGGTGCCCGCATTTGTATTGAGATGGATGCATCTAGACAGCAGATGGATTCCTTTTGGATAGGAGCACCAGGGTCTGGATTTAAGCAGGAGGTGGAGTTTGAGACATTACCGGCATTCTGCTCTGTTTGTAAAATGTAGGGCCATAATAAACAGACTTGCAGGAAAGAAGAAAAGAACATAATAGATGGAAAAAAAAAAACAAAAAACGTGGAAAGAAAATCGTGAAGCTAGGAAAAGTCCAAATGCGACAGATGGGGAAAAAAGAAAAGAAGGACCTGCACAGGAGGAAGAGGAGAATGAAATGGAACGAGAGCAAGAAGAGGGGCAGCTAATAGAAGAGGATAATGAGAGAATAACAACGGGAGAAAATACACTAAAGCTTGGGAACGAGCGAAAGGAGTTTACACAGGGTGGTATGAATTCTCCTGTACCTAACGAACCCATAGCAGAGGGGGAAAATGAAACTCAGGAGATAGTATTGGATACCTATAATTTGAGAGATGTTGCTGTATATAAAGGGGCCCATGAACACGAAGAAGTTGAAGGAGAGGAGGATATGGTTCTGATTGAAGACGTGCCCTTGGATGAATCGGGGCAGGAAATACAAAATGGGGAAAATGTTGTAGAGTACCTGTCAATGTCTGACCAAGAAGAAGGTGGATTAAGTGTAGTAGGGAAAAGAAAAGATTATTTGTCTGAGGAGGAAAATAGTGGAAACAAGAACAGAGAGGGCAAAGCAGGTTGTAGTCAGTCTAGAAGTTCAAAGCGGGTGATCACCCGCTCTTCAAAACTTAATTTATGATAGGACCAATTATGTATTGGAACATTAGAGGCTTGGGTACGTCTAGGGGAAGGTTGAAAAAAATTGTTAAAAAATATAAACCCAAGGTTGTAGCGCTAGCAGAGACCTTTGTGGATGAGAGTAACATGGAAGTTTTGAAGAAATTCCTCTGGCTGGAGAATGGACGGTCTAACCAAACACAAGCCGGGAAACTCTGGATTTTGTGGGATAAAAGTGTAAACGTGAATGTCACGAGCATGAGTGATCAGTTCATAACGGTAAGAATGGTGGAAGGGAGTACAGAGTTCTTAATTACATTTGTATATGCTAAATGTAATTATGGACTTAGAAGACAGTTATGGAGGGATTTAGAGGATGAAGGGCAATCAAATCTACCCTGGATGGTACTAGGGGACTTCAACATAATTAGAACTGATGATGAACAAAGGGGGGGTGTCCCTTGGCCAATGATAGCGATGGAAGAGTTTAATTCATGGATCAATGGGTGTGGATTACTAGATATTAACTTCCAAGGGAAAAGGATGACTTGGTGTAATGGGCAAGAAGGTGCAGCAAGGAGCTGGGCTCGTTTGGATCAGGGATTGTTTAATTCAAAATTCTTAGACCTGCTGCCTCAAACATTGCTTAGTTACTTGAGGCCCAACACATTAGACCATTCGCCTATGATAATTTCTTGTGAACAGAATTTTCCAAGGTATGGGCCATCTCTTTTTCGCTTTCAACAAATGTGGGTGGAGCACAAAGAATTTAGACCGTGTGTTAAAAAGTGCTGGGAGGAGGAAAGGCGTGGTAGTGGTTTGGAGAATCTGGCTTTCAAACTAAAGCGTATGAGACATGTATTTAAAGCTTGGAACAAGGAAGTTTTTGGCCGTGTAGAAATTCTGATACATGATCTAGAGCAAATGATTGAATTACTTGATTCTCTCCTCCAGGAAGAGTATGAAGAGGAGCTAGAGCAAGACCTGCTAGTATAAAAACTGGAGTTGGAATTATGGAAGAAAAGAGAGGAAACTATGTTGGCGCAAAAGGCAAAAATCTAATGGTTACATGAAGGAGATAACAACACACGGTTTTTCCATTCGGTACTGAAGAGAAGGCAGCAGAATCAAGTTAATAAAATGAGCAACTCAAATGGAACAACACTTGACTCCCCAGAGGCGGTTCACGAAGGTGCAGTAAGTTATTTCCAAGAATTTCTGGGTTCCAAATGTGAGGTGGAGCTACCAAATCTAAGGCCACTAATTGATAACGTGATTACAGATGAAGAAAATTAAAAAAATTATAACTTGCCCAACAGTAGAAGAAGTTCGGCAAGCTCTTTTTAGCATTCCTGTGGAGAGCAGTCCTGGACCAGACGGTTTTGGTTCGGGTTTTTTCAGAGAATGCTGGGAAATTGTACAAGGTGATGTGGTGGAGGCTGTCAAGGAATTCTTTGAAGCAAAATAGTTACCAAGGTTCTACACAGCGTCATATGTGGCCCTCATTCCTAAGGTACATCAACTGAATGGGTTTGATAAATTCCGGCCCATAAGCCTATGTTCTGTGATTTATAAAATATGCTCGAAAATTATTGTAGCACGTATTACACATTTATTGCCGAGGGTTATTTCACAGGAGCAAGGAGCTTTCATTCCCAATAGAAGCATTTTTAAAAACATTAGCTTGACTCAAGAAATGGCTCAATCTCTAAAAAAAGAGGCAAATGGTGGAAATGTGATGTTGAAAGTGGATATGTCGAAAGCTTATGATCGAGTCAACTGGAATTTTCTGTTACACGTTCTTGCTTCCTTCGATTTTTCTGAAGAGGTTTGTGAGTTGATCAATACTTGTATTACGACGCCGTGGTATTCCATTCTCCTGAATGGAACTGTGAAAGGTTTCTTCAAGGGGGAAAGAGGTCTTCGATAAGGAGATCCACTATCGCCATATTTATTTATACTGATGGAGGAAGTCTTCACCCGATTATTAAAGAAAAATTATGAGAGTGGGACAATAAAGGGTTTTTCTCAAGCCAGAGGTACACCTATAATCTCCCATTTATTATATGCAGATGACATTATGATATTCACTAATGGAGCAAAAAGGTCTATAAAAGCTTTGGTTAAAGTCTTGGAATTGTATGAAAAGTGGTCAGGGCAGAATGTTAACAAGGAGAAGTCCGCCATCATATTCTCAAAGCTCATCAAGCCAGCTAGAAGAAGAGAAGTCCTGCAAAGCACGGGATTTGGAGAAGGTTGCTTTCCATTTAAATATTTGGGGGTGAAGATAGTAAGTAGCAAATTAACCGCAAGGCATCTGGAGGAGCTAATACATAAGATCCGTGAAAAAGTGAGTGGCTGGAAAATGAGGCTACTGTCAGCAGGAGGTAAATTGATTTTATTAAAACATGTTTTAACAAGTATGCCAATCTATCTTTTATCGGTCTTACAAGTACCTAAGTCGGTTTTCACTACTATAAATCGCATACTCATCACCTTTTTTTGGGGTGAAGTGGATGGATCTCCAAAAAATAAGTGGTGTGCATGGCACAAAATCTGTAAGCCTTTATCTGAGGGGGGTCTTGGGCTACGGGATTTTGAGGAAACGCAAAAATCACTACACATGAAGTTTGCCTAGAATATTCTCAAGGATGAATCGCTATGGGCACGTTTTTTCAGAGGAAAATATGTGAAGGAAAAGCACCTATCCCTTATTGATAATACAAAAGGAACTCAATTTTGGAGAATGATAATGAAACAGATTCCTTATATACTAAAGCAGTCCCGTTGGAAAGTGAGGGGGGGCAATGTCTCTTTTTGGCTGGATACATGGTCTGGGGATGGTCCGTTGGCAGATTCTCTTGAAATCACTGAGTGTCATGGGCTAAGGGTATGTGAATGCAAGCTGGAAAATTAATGGAATGTGCAACTGTTGGAACGTCTGGTGGGAGCAGGAAAAATGGAGGAAATAATAGAAGCCTTAGGAAACCCAAAAGAGGGGCAAGATTTGCTTATATGGACTCCTTCCATAGATGGCAAATTTAGGGTCTGTGATGCTTGGGAATGTCTATGTGTAAAGTCCCCGAAGACTCCATGGTCTGCGTGGGTATGGCATAAATCATTACCAAAAAAAATATCGGTCATGGTGTGGAAAGCATGGAATAATAGCCTCAGTGTGGATGATAGATTGAGGAGGATTGGGATACCAATGGTGTCAAAGTGTGACTGTTGCCATGGAGGTGGTTATGAGGATATCAATCACGTTTTATATGCTGGCGAATTTGCCCAACAACTATGGAGTAAATGTGCACAAAACCTGGGCATGCAATTTCGGGAAAGTATAACTTGGAAGGAAAATATGCTGCTATGGTTTCAGCGAGCTTCACAGTCATCTCAAAAGGGTATTAGTTGGGGTCTTCTTCCTTCTATTTTATCATGGAGGTTGTGGTTGAGGAGATGCAAGGTGCGAATAGAAGGGCAGGTGGAAACATTGGAAGAAGTTTGGCAGTCGGTCAAATTCTGGATGGCAAGACTGATGAATGAATCCTCAAAGTTTCAGAAATATGCACGTGGAGATGGAGAATTATTACACAATTTGAACATCGTTGGCGTGCCTGTGAAATTGCCGAGGATACAAGTAGTCAGGTGGACGAAGCCAAAACAGGGGAGATACAAACTCAATACGGATGGAAGCAGCAAGCACAACCCAGGTGCCTCAGGTGCAAGAGGGGTGCTTCGCGATGACCAAGGTAATTTAGTGCTTGCATTTTCTGTGGACCTTGGAGATGGAAGTAACAATGCAGCAGAATTAAGGGCCATCCTGCATGGTCTAAAATTGTGCCAAGAACAGAGGATTCTAGGAGTGGATGTTGAAACCGATTCACTTATGGTGGTCAAATGGATTACTGGGGCAAAGTGTGGAGTGTGGTACCTTGAAGACTCTGGGAGGAAATCCAAAAAATTTTCAGAGAAGGAGATTACACTATACAACATATCTTCCGAGAAGGAAACGCTCCTGCAGACTGCTTAGCAAAACTTGGTGCTCAGGGACAAAATCAAGTATGGCATAATATTATGCAGGTGCCTAGGAAACGGAGAGGACTTATTTGAATAGATAAACTAAACCTTCCCTATATATGGTCTAGTTAGTAGTCCAGAGGAGTTTTGTCGTTATCTTTTGTAAGTGGGTCGTGTAATCATGGGTTTTCCCTCCACCTAAAGTGAGGCTTCAATTTATATAATAGAGGCTCTGTCCTCGTGCATCAGACAATTTTATCTTTAAAATTTTTTAAAATTATAAAAATATTCTTCCTAAAATGATTTTTTTTCTCATTTAATAAAAGATTTGTACATACAATCCTAAAGTGGGGACTGCAAATAGAACTTCTCTTAATCAATTTATTTCTTTGCCATCTAAGTTTGAATATATGTCCCTTGCTGACTATTGAAAATTAATGATACTGTTTAAACGCCTTTATATATGATCTACTTTATAATTTTGATTCGCTTTCATGATTTGACAACTACATACAGTTAATATATTATATATATATGTATCACGGATTAATAGTAACGTAAATGAAGTCATCAAAGAGCTGCGAACAATCGGATACTAATAATTAATTTGCTGATTATGCAAATTTTGTAACAAATTAAATTAAGCTCGTTATAATTTAATGTTTTGTAGAGATCGATATTCACGAGTAAGCCCCAAAATTAACAATTTTAAATTTTTGTCAAGTTTTTCAATATCATGACTGATCAGAGATCAGATCATTAATTAATATATATATATATACGTAACTTATCATATATATTTATACATACATACATACATACAAATATATATATATATCTATATGCGCCATGCTTGAATTTGACAAGCATTAATTATCAGTGAATGACAACCAAACTATCGGCTTTATCCCTTTGACATTTTCTGAGTACTTACCAATCTGGCATGTGGTCCGTGCAGCTAGCAAAACCACGCACAAGAATTATATATCTTCCTTTGACAAATACAACCTACATTTGAATTAGTAATAGATCGAGCCTAGATCAAGAGAGGTGCATGGGTTTCAGATGTCATGCATATTGTAAAACAGAAATGCTATTGTCACCGAAAAATGGGTCCCGATTGGGTTCTTTCTTTCTTTCTTTCTTTTTTACTTAATATTTTCAAGTAAATTTTTTTTAGTAATGTAGTGAATTTTTTTTTTAAATGTTTTAAATTATAAAAAAATGAATAAATAAAAAAATAAAAAAAAATTGTTCTTTTCAGAGCTGTCTCCTGCTACATCCTTGGTGGATGTAGCACGGCTCATGAAGAGATATATATTATAGGCTGCTTGTGGGTCAGCATATATGCACCAATATATATATATATATGAAGACATATTATAGGCTACTTGTGGTGTTGATTAGTTTGTAGCTTGATTTTGTTTGTGTGCTGATGCGATTTGATGACCCAACTCGACAAATAGAGATCTCGCTCAAGACGCACTCGAGCGAATAGCGGAGAAAAACGAAAATTTAATGGGGCTGGCCAGTACTAGCTAGCTAGCTACATGAAGACAATATTATAGCTAGGGTCTTCGTGGGTCAGCATATATGCACCAATATATATATATATATATATATATGAAGACATATTATAGGCTGCTTGTGGTGTTCGAGTTTGCGGAGCTTGATTTTGTTGGTTTGTCTATGGATTTGATTACCCAATCTAACAAGGATGCGTAGAGATCATCTCGCTCGAGGTGTGAGTGCGCTCAAGCGAAAAATGCAGAAAAATTAAAATTATGGTTTCTACCGTGTGACACTATAAATATGTATATAATAAACAGTTTAGTAGGTCCTGAATGTTTTGAATAGTGAGATTTTGTTCCAAAGTATATTTATTGATTGCTCACTATAATAAAATCATCTGTAGTTTTGTAAATGTAAGCACATTGCCGAACTACATTAATCTTATGTAGTCATGACGTGATTGATTTGCTTGTGTTTATTTTCACCTGTTTATCGTTGTTGTGTTTTCGCAACACGTGGAAATTCTCCTTCCTAGTCTGCATGGATGCATGCATGGCTATCTTGTAGTACTTATGTATGTATGTATGTACGTTCATTTCACATTTGTTCCCAATGAAAACATGACCCGATAATCCCCGGCCAAGAATTAAACGTACTAATTAACGAAAACAAGAAATTCAAAAGGCCGGTGGAAAGCCAAGTTACTTGAGTTAGACATGACTAATCACATTGTCATAATGTAATTGGTTTGTACGTCTTTTCTCAGCTAGCATTAATTAATAATATTATTGTCGATATTTGACTTGATGGATTTTGGCCATGCATGCTAAACTACGTGCTTTTCCAAGCAGTTTAAACAAAGTGGGGAAAAAAATAAAAGGTGAAAGCTGCTAGTCATGCTAAGTAATTAAGTACTTTATATAAAATGTGATGGGTACGTTTACTTAAATGAGACTAGTAGTAGTACTAGTGCAGGTCTCTTTCGATACATGATGATCTATTGAGATTTTGTATGTGCTCGCTTCCTGCTCAAATGAACGAGTAAAAACATGACACCTACATACCAAGTAGTTAGTTCCATTGTGACAGCAAATTAAAACTAAAAATATCATGTTACAACGACTTAAAGAATGAAGCATTAATTAATACAGATAAGTCCACGGTCGTTTTCATTTTGTTTGTAGAATTAATTATGCTTGCAAATGAATATATTAATGGCACTTAATTTTGCAAATGAATATATAATTGATATATTGACCAGCTTTCCGCTCTCTCTCTCTCTCTCTCTCTCAATTTTATATTTTTATTTTTATTTATAGCTAGCTTAGCAAGGAAAAATCATATTTCAAGGAAATTAAGGTCGCCGGCCCGCAATCAACGCTGCGAAGAGAATGGTTTCTATAAAGCCTGTGATGAGTAAATCAGTTTATATTATACATATATTATTAATTTGATCTGGAAAAAACGAAGTACTACTCTCACCACCAAGAAATTCAGACACAAAACCAGCAGCTTTAACCTTAATGTCGTTGTCGTTTCTGTCCGCAAACACATGAATTCGTGTATGGGCCGGAATTTTTCTAATGGCATGTGAGATCATGGGAAGATTCATCATATATAGCTAGAGAGATCTACAATAGAAATTCATCATATGATCTATATTACATATCAAAACCTAGTTAAGGATTTTATTTATTTTCCTAATTAGTCGCGCGAGCACTAAAACCTATATATCTTATTTTATATGCAGTTTCAATTAGACGGATTATAAACAGTTCCGTTGATTGGACAATATCCGACAAACAATATATATTAGCTATCTATCTCGACAAACAATATATATGAGTTATCTATCTCGATAAACACTGCCTTGGCCCAGTCGCACCTAAATTGATGATCTTTTTCTACACCGACGCGTTTTTTCCCCAGCCTAGCTAGCTAATAAAGCATGATATGGAATCATCGATTAATTAAATTGAAGGAACAGTAATATTGAAACTAATCACAAATTAGTAGATAAGGCAGTGAAAGTGACTAGCGCCGAGTCATCTATCTGGCCTACGTTCTTCGATCGATAGCTCATATATCAATTTCTCTTTTGGGAATTCCATTGGCCAGCCAAGCGTGCATGCATTAATTTCCTTGAAATTACTAAGAATAACTGACATCTTTTGAGCACTTGAATATAAAAAATAAATTTGACAATTAAGTTTAACGGTTCTTTTAATAATTTATAGATAGGACAACATGGATCACTAATTTGTACATGGAAGTCGCTAGCTAATTAATGTATTGTTTAAACCAATAATTTAGAAGTTGGATTATACGTACCCCCTGAATGGATACCTCCTAGCTTATATATTTACGCAAATATTTATGGTGTTTTTTTTTTTTTTTTTTATTCTGTTTGCTCCTAACGCTGACTCAATGCATGAGGAAAATGCATACATGCCGACGGTCTTCTCAGAGCTCCTCTATAAATACATGTTACCTCTTCTCAGAGCTTATATATCCACGCACCAAGCAAAAGGCCTTCTTTTTCTTCTTCTTCTTCGAACCAAATCATTACTCATGGCTTCCTATCATCCCACCTCGGCCTTCATTCCAGCCACTGCCACTAAATTATGCCTTTTCTTTTCACTTGTTGTGGGACTGGCTTCTGCTCAGTTATCCTCTAAATCAGGTGTTGTCTCTGCTGTGTCAAGTGAGAAACGCATGGGAGCATCATTGCTACGTCTTCATTTTCATGACTGCTTTGTTAATGCAAGTCATCTCTCTCACTTTCTCCTTTTTTTTACCTTATTTAGTATCTTATCAGCATATATGTCTGTAGACTGCACAGATCTGTTGCGTGAGGAGGGGTGTGTGAGAGAGAGCGCATGCAATAAGTGACTACCGGCGACTTATTGACCATTTTAATTTATGTTTAAGCTGCAAAAATCTGGGTCTTTAAGTTATTTTGAACCTGTTTTATTTAGGCCCCATTTGTTTACACAAAACTACTATCTCATCTCATCTCAATCATTACAATTTTTTTAAATTCCCATACAAAAATATAATAAATAATTTAACTTTTTCAAATTTCAACATAAAAATAATACTAAAAAATATATTCTATTAATATTTTATTCAACTACTATTCAAAACATCTAATCTCATCTCATCTCATCTGTGTATTCAAGCGGGACCTTAGTTTCACTGTACAGTTGTCTTTACATCTGTGTACCAAGTTTGGTAAGTATTTGCATCTATCTCTCTTATTTAAAAAGGTTTTTATCTGAAAAAATCAGCTACATCGTAATTAAATAGCAGTGCGCGACCTTCGATTTGTTTGTAGTAAATATTGCATGCTCATGATCTGTTTTGACTTTTCCAACTATACAGTTCCAATCTTGTAAGCATGACAGAAAAGAAATGAAA
>QEOT01124157.1:0-108266 GCA_003123785.1 Pterocarya stenoptera | reverse complement strand
ATTTCTCTTTTGGGAATTCCATTGGCCAGCCAAGCGTGCATGCATTAATTTCCTTGAAATTACTAAGAATAATTGACATCTTTTGAGCACTTGAATATAAAAAATAAAATTTGACAATTAAGTTTAACGGTTCTTTTAATAATTTATAGATAGGACAACATGGATCACTAATTTGTACATGGAAGTCGCTAGCTAATTAATGTATTGTTTAAACCAATAATTTAGAAGTTGGATTATACGTACCCCCTGAATGGATACCTCCTAGCTTATATATTTACGCAAATATTTATGGTGTTTTTTTTTTTTTTTTTTATTCTGTTTGCTCCTAACGCTGACTCAATGCATGAGGAAAATGCATACATGCCGACGGTCTTCTCAGAGCTCCTCTATAAATACATGTTACCTCTTCTCAGAGCTTATATATCCACGCACCAAGCAAAAGGCCTTCTTTTTCTTCTTCTTCTTCGAACCAAATCATTACTCATGGCTTCCTATCATCCCACCTCGGCCTTCATTCCAGCCACTGCCACTAAATTATGCCTTTTCTTTTCACTTGTTGTGGGACTGGCTTCTGCTCAGTTATCCTCTAAATCAGGTGTTGTCTCTGCTGTGTCAAGTGAGAAACGCATGGGAGCATCATTGCTACGTCTTCATTTTCATGACTGCTTTGTTAATGCAAGTCATCTCTCTCACTTTCTCCTTTTTTTTACCTTATTTAGTATCTTATCAGCATATATGTCTGTAGACTGCACAGATCTGTTGCGTGAGGAGGGGTGTGTGAGAGAGAGCGCATGCAATAAGTGACTACCGGCGACTTATTGACCATTTTAATTTATGTTTAAGCTGCAAAAATCTGGGTCTTTAAGTTATTTTGAACCTGTTTTATTTAGGCCCCATTTGTTTACACAAAACTACTATCTCATCTCATCTCAATCATTACAATTTTTTTAAATTCCCATACAAAAATATAATAAATAATTTAACTTTTTCAAATTTCAACATAAAAATAATACTAAAAAATATATTCTATTAATATTTTATTCAACTACTATTCAAAACATCTAATCTCATCTCATCTCATCTGTGTATTCAAGCGGGACCTTAGTTTCACTGTACAGTTGTCTTTACATCTGTGTACCAAGTTTGGTAAGTATTTGCATCTATCTCTCTTATTTAAAAAGGTTTTTATCTGAAAAAATCAGCTACATCGTAATTAAATAGCAGTGCGCGACCTTCGATTTGTTTGTAGTAAATATTGCATGCTCATGATCTGTTTTGACTTTTCCAACTATACAGTTCCAATCTTGTAAGCATGACAGAAAAGAAATGAAAGGACAGACAGCTTGCTTTGCCTGTTATCCACGTAGCTCTTCTGCCTGTTCTGGGTTGCTTTTATTCTTTCTTGAATCATAGTCACTTTTTTCTGAACTTCTTGTAAATATTCAGGTTCAAGCATTTTCCTTTCTCCTACTTCATCCCAATACAACGGGAATCTACATTTCCTTCCGTATAATACTTCATAGGGTGACATTTGAATGGTAGCCTGAAAACTATTATTGTAAACAAACTCCACCAAAGGTAGGTGACTTTCCCAATCACCACTTTGTTCCATAACGCATGCTCGCAGCATGTCTTCCAAAGTTTGGATTGTACGTTCCGTATGTCCGTCTGTATGAGGATGATATGAACAGTTAAAATCCAAACGAGTGCCTGATGAGTGTACGAAAGTGCACTCTAAATATACTATTATTGGACTATAATGCTAAAATGTGAATAGAAATTATAGGAATTAATGTGTATTATTGAATTGAGTTTCTATTTATTTTGAGATACTCCTAAGCAGATTTTTATGTTTAATTTCAGGGACTATAAAAGAGTAAGTCAAAAAGACCCAGTCAAATCCAAAGGACTTTCAAATGGGCAAGAGTTGGAACAACCTAAGAACTTTCAATGAGTGTAGGACTCTTCAAATAAGGATAATGATGGGATTTAAGAGTAATTCGGAACAAGAGAAATAGTCAGAGTCCAACATGCTATAGGAGACTGTTTGGATATACTTTAGTATTTCGAACGTAACTTTCTACTCACATATCGGATTGATTCGATTCCAGATGCGTTGGAAAGCTAACTTAAAGGGCTACGACTTTGTCTCTAATACAAATTTCCAAATTCGAATTCCTGAAGTACGTATGTGGCTGCCAAGATAAGTCCTAAGATTTAGGCGAGTTTTCTATGTGGGAATCATGAAGATATTAGGGTTTCTTTTCTACCCTATATAAGGAGATCATTAGGAGGCTGAAGGGGAGAAGAAGGGAGCAATTTAATTCTCATGTCTACCGTTTGCTTTACCTTTCTCTTGAGATTTTTGTTGTCCATTATATTTATGGGTAACTAAATTCTCAAGTAGGGCTAGGGATGAACTTGCACATTTGATGGTATTTGTAATTTATTTTTTATTTATGTATTTGATTTTCAATTATTAAAACTCTTTTGTTTTATCATTCTTAATTCATCGTTGATGTTCTCTTCTCCGAATAATCATAGAATTTATTCTGTTTATGGATTTAGTCATGCTTTTTCTATTGAATGGATTAGTTCTTTGATTATGTTTGGATCAATTATTTATCTATATTGATTTAATTTTTTGCTGCAATATCGCTTCTTGAGTATATTGTCGTCGATGGATTTTCTCAATAGTGATAATAATTTACGTTTTTAAAAGTGGTGAATGATTCTTCATAGGGTTACATTTGGTTTAATCTTGGTTTATAAATCTATATCTTCCTATTGGAAATTTTGGAAATTGAGTTTCTAATTGAGTTATCCAATGAATCAAGAATAATTAAAATACCGGATTTGTGCAAGGAATTCCTAACGCTCTACTGTTTGTCAAATTGAGTACTTTTTCCGTTGATCACTTTGTTTCACTTTAATTTACATTTAAAATTAATTTTTGTTTTCTATTAATCATTTGATATTTTTCTTTAGTTTCTTTGTTCCATCTACTATTCTTTTAATTTGTCTCTCTGTGGAATCGACACCCCAAAGTTTTGCTACAACTACCGCGTTATTCTTTGGGCGTAATCAGTGCCTAACATCTTTTGCAAGCTCTGCCAAAATCGCGATGTAAAACGGGTATCTCGGTTCGATACTATGGTCTTTGGTACTTCGTGTAGTCGGACAATTGCCTTAACATACACTCGAGAGAGTTGTCCATAGAATCTGTATTAGCTATGGGTAGAAAATGTGCACTCTTAGTCAATCGGTCAACTATAACCCATATTGAATTCTTTCTTGACGATGTCCTTAGCAAACCTATTACAAAGTCCATTGACACATCTTCCCATTTCCATTTTGGGATAGGCATAGGTTATAGTTCACCTGCTAGCCTTTGATGTTTAGCTTTTATCAATTGGCAAACATGACATTTTGCCACGAAAACAGCAACTTCCTTCTTAATTCCATCCCACCAAAACTAACCTTTTAAATCTTGGTACATCTTTGTACTGCCAGGATGTGCTGTGTAAGGGTGTAATGAGCCTCCCTTAGTATCTTTTTATTTAGCTCAGCAATGTTAGGAATCACATTCCTTTTCTTATAAAACAACATATCATTCTTCCCAATAGAGAAATGTTGTGGTCGTTCTGATTTTAAAATCTTCTGGAGCTTCTCTAGTTTGTCATCCTATTTAAAATCTTCTGGAGCTTCTCTAGTTTGTCATCCTTACGCTGTCCTTGCAGAATTTCTTCTTTAGTCATGGATATAAGCTCTTGTACTACTGCTGAAATAGCATTCGGTGGTAGATTTCCAATCATCAAATTCCTTAATTTCGCCAAGATAGATGGCAAGTCTACCGGAGCTTTGCGACTACGGGCATCAACTACAAAGTTAGCCTTGCCGGGATGATATTTGATCTTACAATGATAATCACTAATGGTTTCCACCCATCTTCGCTGCCGCATATTCAGATTTTTCTAACTGAACAGGTACTTGAGACTTTTGTGGTCCGTGCACACTTCGCATTTTTCCCCATACAAATAGTGTCTCCAAATCTTTAGTGCAAAAACTACCGCTGCCAACTCTAAGTCGTCAGTAGGATAATTTTGTTCATGATTCATAAGCTGTCGCGAAGCATAAGCGAAGACTCTTCTTTCTTGCATTAGAACGCATCCCAAACCCATCTAAGAGGCGTCATTGTACACTATGTAGGGCTTCTGAGGTTCTGGTAATGCCAATACTGGGGCCGAAGTTAAGCTCTTCTTCAATTCTTGAAAACTCTTCTCACATTGCTCCGTCCAGACATACTTAGCATTCTTTCTTGTTAATGCCGTTAAAGGGTTAGAAAATCTAGAAAACCCTTCTACAAACCTTTGGTAGTAACCTGCTAAGCCGAGGAAACTACGTACATCGTGGGCGTTAGTTGGCCTTTGCCATTCTGTTACAATGTTGATCTTCACAGGATCCACTGCCACTCCCTAACTACAAATGACATGTCCCAAAAATTTCACTTCTTGGAGCCAGAGCTTGCACTTACTAAGTTTGGCATAAAGCTAATGTTCTTGCAGCGTTTCCAATACAATCCTTGAGTGCTTCTTATGCTCTTCCTCTTCATGGGAATAAATCAATATGTCATCTATGAACACTACTACAAAACTGTCCAAGTATTGCCGAAAAATCCTATTCATCAGTTCCATGAATGCTGCAGGGGCATTCGTTAATCTGAAAGGCATAACTAGGAACTCGAAGTGTCTATAGCGTGTTCAAAAATCAATCTTAGATACATCTTGCTCCCTTATTCTGAATTAGTGATATCCAGATTGTAGATCAATTTTTGAGAAAACCGCAACTCCTTGTAATTGATCTAACAAATCGTCTATCATTGGCAAGAGGTATTTATTCTTGATAGTCACCTTATTCAGATCCTTATAATTGATGCACATCCTGAGAGTCCCATCATTATTTTTGACAAACAAGATCGGTGCTCCCCACGACAATGAGCTAGGTCGAATAAAACCCTTCGCTAGAAGCTCTTTGATTCGCACCTTAAGCTCCTTCAATTCTATTGGGGTCATTCGATAGGGTGCCTTATGCACTGGGGTTGTGGCCGGTTCAAGTTTAATTGCAAATTATGTTTCTCGATTTAGGGGTAATCCAGGTTGTTCATCAGCGAACACCCTAGGAAAATCCTCAATCACAAGAATTCCTTGAATTTCTTTAAGTTCTTCCACTACGTCTATCATCATTATCAGATACACGATGTCCCCGTTCACCAACCTCTTCTTGATTTGTCCAGCTGTTACCATAAATGGATCAAATCGAACAATCTCACCCATATAACATATCTTTTCCTGATTGGGTAGATCGAACACTACTTCCCGCCTTCGATAGTCCATGTCGGCGTAATGCCTCGACAACCAGTCCATTCCTAGGATTAGGTCGAATTCCATCGAATGGAAGACAATCAAATCCGCGGTCAAAACTAAGTTTGCGATCTCCAACAGGCAATTCTTAACTATATTCATGCAACCAATTACTCTCCCATCTGGAATAGCTACTAAAACCTTTCTAGACATCAGCTCAGCCTCGAGCTCACACTATCATAAACATCTACCAGAAATAAAAGACCTTGATGCTCTGGAATCAAATAAAGCACATACCACGTACTGCTTCAATCTAACTTTACCTAAAGAGGTAACTATAATTACTCAAGATTTCCAGTTACAAGCTATCTATAAATTAAGGCAAGGTTGGGAAATATTACCAGTAATTACTCCCGCATCTGTTGTTTCGTCAGCTTCTAGGTCTACTTCTTCTGGCATAATGGCATAAACCTTGGCTTTTGCCGCAACCTTGGGTTTAGTGTTTGGCATTGACGCTCCTCCAAGCGTATTTTACAGACAATCCTTGATCATATGGCCAGTCTGACCACATCTGAAACATGCTCCTGAAGCCTTACGACATTCTTGTTGTGCCTTTTCCCGCATCGGCGACAAGGTGGTGGCGTGATGGGTGCTGAATTCCCAGATACCACTCCCTTTCCTTTGCTCGAAGTTACTAAGGCCTTTCATTTTCCCGCACTACCTCCTGGTGAGTAAGGAAACCCTCTTTTCCTATCCACTTAAATTTGCGTAATTAGTCTCCATTACTCCACCTCTGCTATTGAAGCTACATTGACTAACTCTTGGAAATTTTCTATCCGTAGACATGCCACTTGGTTTCGGATATGAGGTTGCAAACCGTCTTGGAATTTTCTTGCTTGCATTCTCTTGGTACTAATCAAATGAGGTGTGAACCTCCCCATCTCCATAAAACGAGCAACATACTGATCGACTGCCATATTCCCTTGGGTCAAACTTGCAAACTCCAAAGCTTTTTGCTGCTTAGCCGTTTCTGGAAAGAAACGATTATTGAACTTAGTCTTAAACAGATCTCATGTGAGTGCCGTCAAATCTCCTAATTCTCGGGCCAAAAGTTGTGGCCTAGTATCCCACCAGATTCCAGCTTCTCCTTATAGCATGTGACCCGTGTAAGACCCAGCCCTGGCCCTTACCCAACTTCCTCCTAAGGAGCCCAAGCCCATGGAAGCGTTTCCAGAATCTTCGCATGGTTTCCCTCCATTTTCATGCACGTCCCTTTTCTCTTTTCCTTACGTTTTATCTGCTTTCCACTTATAGCTAATATAAGTGTTAAGCATCCTCAACCCTAGATTCATTGCCGTTGCCCTCTCCTCAAGCCCTCAGCCATCCAAACACCTCTGAGCATCCACTCTCCTTTGTGAGCCACGGCTACCCTCAACCGAGAGACAAGCAACCAAAAACCACCCACGTGAAACTGTAGCTTCCCCTTACTCAGCCACTGCGCAACTCCATTTCCTCCGTGTACCCAAGCTCGGCCAAAAACCCAACCTGCACTGCCACCTTTGCCCCCACCGCCATTAGAGACCAGCAGGATTATTACAACCACTTCAGATTCCAGAATGGAAGTGGGAGCATATCTCCATGGACTTTGTGACAGGTCTACCATGGTCTTTGAGCGGACAAGATGCTATATGGGTAATCGTGGATCGCTTAACAAAAACTACTTGTTTTGTGCCCATTAAAGTTTCTTATAAACTGGAGAAACTAGCCGAGTTGTATGTGCGGGAGATAGTGAGGTTGCATGGGGTACCGGTATCATTGTATAGGATCAAGACCCTCGTTTCACTTCCAAGTTCTGGCGAAGCTTACAAGAGGCAATGGGTACTAAATTAAATTTCAATACTACTTTTCACCCTCAGACAGATGGACAGTCAGAAAGAACTATTCAGATCTTGGGAGACATGTTGAGGGCATGTGTGATGGATTTTAAGGGAACTTGGATGCGGCATTTACCATTGGTCGAGTTTGCTTATAATAATAGTTTCTAGGCTAGCATTGGAATGGCACCCTACGAGGTTTTGTACGACAGAAGGTGTAGATCTCCACTGTATTGGGATGAAGTAGGTGAAAGGCCAGAGATTATTCAGCAGACTACAGAGAAGATAGATATCATTCGGCCTAGGATGAAAGCAGCTCAGAGCCGACAAAAGAGTTATGCAGATAAACATCGCCGCCAGTTAGAATTTGAGGTTGGGGATAAAGTATTTTTGAGAATAGCACCAATGAAATGAGTTATGAGATTTGGAAAGAATGTCAAGTTGAGCCCAAGATATTTGGGCCATTTGAGATTCTTGATCGGGTTGGACCGGTGGCATATAGAGTAGCACTTCCACTGGCACTTGCAGGAGTGCATAATGTATTTCATATTTCCATGTTGAGGAAGTACATACTCGACCCAAAGCACATTATTAACTATGAACCACTTCAAATTCAAGAAGATATGACTTATGCGGAATAGCCAGTTTGGATTTTAGAAAAGAAAGAACAAGTGTTACGGAATCGAGATATTCATTTAGTTAAGGTGTTATGGAATAATCACGCTACTAATGAAGCTTCTTGGAAATTGGAGGAAGAAATGCGAGATAAGTACCCATGACTTTTCGATGGGAGGTTCCACAATTTATAACAAATTTCGAGGAAGGAATTTTTTTTTTAAGGGGGGAGGATGTAACACCCAGCCCTGGCCCTGACCCAACTTCCCAAGCTCGTGGAAGCATTTCCAGAATCGTCGCACGGTTTCCCTCCATTTTTTCATTTTCATGCACGTCCCTTTTCTCTTCTCCTTAGGTTTTATCTGCTTTCCACTTATAGCTTATATAAGTGTTAAGCATCCTCAACCCTAGATTCATTGCCGCTACCCTCTCCTCAAGCCCTTAGCCATCCAAACTCCTCTGAGCATCCACTCTCCTTTGTGAACCACAGCTACCCTCAACCAAGAGACAAGCAACCAAAAACCACCCACGTGAAACCATAGCTTCCCCTTGCTCAGCCACTACGCAACTCCATCTCCTCTGTGCACCCAAGCTCAGCCAAAAACCCAACCTACACCGCCACCTTTGCCCCCACGGTTTTAACTAAGCCGAAGGCCTCTGTTTTTACACCTGAAACAGAGCCCAGCTCTTCCACTTAGCTTAACTCCTCCGCCAACAGCCAACAAATCCAAGCACGAAACCACCGTAGTCCACCATTAAAACTCCAGCCCCTCCGCGTGCCCCGCAAGCTCTCCCCTGTTTTTTCTCATCACAACAGAGCACTTTGCTTCCCCCCACTTGAGCTGCGGCTTTACCACCCAGCCGTCGACATTGCCACTGTCCACCTCTCAGCTCTTTGCACAACTCCTCCCGCACGGTGAGCTTCCATTCTCTCTCTCGCTCCCTTGATTTCTCTCAGCTCGTAGTGTTCACCCTCTATCTCTCATTTGTTGGTCTCACCCTCCGTGCTCTATCTCTCTCTCTCTCTCTCTCTCTCCCTCTCTCTCAGAGTACGACACCGTCGGGTCAGCCAACTTCTTCGCCGCACCACACGCAGGTCCTCCCTTCTCGATGAGTATCTCGCAGCCCTGCCCCGCCAACTGTTGCACTATGTAACACTTGAAAATATTTTTCTTATAACTGAGAGTTACAGAATACAAAGGCTACGGAAATATAGTTTTACATATTATTTCGATATGAAATTACAATATCGCCCTTATTATTGGATGGTTTCAGTTTGGAATTATGTTTATATTAAATCTGTTTTTATGTGGTCATTATGGGAAGTATAAGGTATTGTACAGAGAATACATAGGATTTTTAAATTGTACTACTGGTATCATATTATTTATATAGTAAGTGTGTAACTTTATTTTGAACATTTTAAATATGATTAAAGCTATTTTTTATTTATTTAACGAAGTTTTACTAGTACTTATCTTAAGTGTTGATTGATATCAAGGAAATTTCGAGAATGAGGATATTTAGAATTAAGGGATATTTTAAGGTTATGGAATGTTTTTTAGGTATTTAAGAATTAAAATAGATATTGTAGAAGCTTAGGCTTAAATGGTTTAAATTTGTGATTGATTGGGAATTTACGGAATTACATGATTATTTTATAGGTGACGATCTATAGTTGACACAACATTTTTTAGGAAAATTTTGAAAAGCTAAGAAGTCCAAGTAAGCGGGGTTCCTATGCTAGATTTGCATAAAAATGAAAAATGAATTGAGGTTGGTTTGTAAAATATGCATGTTATGTTTTTAATAGGAAAATGTGGAAAATAACCTCAGTTATGTGTTTTGCATCCACTCATGAAATTTATGTGAAAGAGAAAAATATTTTTTGACATAAAAAGTGTAAACATGAGCAATATTTGACATGTTTCTGAAATGTGCAAAAGAGGGAATATGAAAATTGAGATTTTTATATATGTGATATGAAATGTTTTGGATCTGTTATTGATCATCTGAAAATGATATGAATGTATTCGGCACGTGGTTTGATATGATATGGATATGAAAAATCTTTAGCATACTTATCTGTTTGATTCTGATTCTGACTATGGTTCTGATATAATGATACTGGTTCAAGTGATATGGTTGGTACCAATATAATATGATATGATATGAGTGCACCCACTTTGGAAACAAAGTGGTCTTTTATGTGTTCTTTCTTGTGTGCACACTCAGGGCTCCGAGATTGAAAAAGTGAAAGTTTCACAATATGATACTGCCTGGTTTGACCACTGGGGATAGCACAACCCTACCACGGGGGTTAAATATGGTATATGATATGATATGATATGATATGATGAAAAAGCTCCGTTATATTATGCCAAAGCGCCTTCGAATATGAAAATGGTATTTGAATATGAAATGGATCTTTGAAAATGAACAGTTGGTCTTTTGGTATTAAAAGATTGTAAAGTCACTCTGATTTTCTAATAACACATTTTTGAGATCTGCATATGAAAATGAAATGTTTTGTTTCTACATTCTGAACTCTCTGAAAATGCTCATGTTTACATACTAGTATATGTTCTTTACTTATTGAGTTGTTAATAACTCACCCCTTATCTTCAATATTTTTCAGATGATATTGATGACCCAACTGGAGGTCAAGAATAGAAATTGGAGCTTAACTAGATATAGCTAAAAGGTTGAGTACTTAAGGGTACATTCGTTAGTAGAAGGGTTTAACTTGAGTATATAAAGTACTTTATGTTATTTGGATCTATGGAGACTTAAAGATATATCGTTTTATTTTGTTGAAATTATTGGGAGATTGTGGACACCTCATGGTTTATGTTATTTTGTAATGATGAATTATGGTTATTTGGAAAATATGAGATTGTGTACTATTTATGAAATCCTTGGAGTTTTAGATGCTTTGAGAGACATGGTTGTAAGTGACAGGTAGTAATTCTCCGCCCCTTCTGGGTACGGGGCATTACAGTTAGTATCAAAGCCAGGTTTGAGATTCTGCAGAGTGTAAATTATGAAGTTTTGGACCTCTACTGGTTTAGGAAGTAATTTCAGGTTTTAGAAATTTGAGGACTAAGAGATGATGATGTGGATAATTAGGGTTTGAGGTTCTGCAAACTATAGTGTGTGAAACTTTGGAGTATAGATGGACTTTAAGAAATCATATTTAGCTTTGATGTGATAGTAAAGTGAACGATAAGGTAGAATATTGCAGGTATTCGAGGTCTTAAAATTTGCAGACTTTAGGAATGATTTTGATGTGTTGGATTTTACGGGGTTTACGAACTGAATTCATGTTGTTTATGGTTTGGTTGATTCTGGAGACTTTTTAAATAGATTTGACAGAGTTAAAGTTTTAGACTGGCGAGATTAATCATTACTATTGTTCCGCGTACTTCTTTTATCTTTATTATGGGTACCTTTATAACTTTGAAGTATTATATATATGTTTTGTTTTTATGGTTACCACTCATTATTTATGTCTATATGAACTCTATAATGTTTAGTGATTATTAAAGATCCAGGTTACTTTGCAGGATGCCACCTCATCATCGTGAACGAAGTATGTCGGATTTGAACGCAAATGAGAACGAAAGGGAAGTAAGCCCGAGTGCTTCCGAAGTACTACGAGCAGCGGTTCATCAATTAATAGATGATCTCGTGCAGAATCCCTCAGGTCGCCAACACGACTTTAATGAATGAGGTTGTACCATAGAACAATTCAATTGGATGCACCCCCTTCTTTCGTTGGGAGAGGCGAACCAACCTTGGAGGAGAATTGGGTTCAAAATATTGAGGAGATATTGCGGGTATTAACCTGCACAGAGGAACAGAAGGTGGCATACACCACATTCAAGCTGACCGGGGAGGCGAAACGATGGTGGATCTCCGCCCCTTCTGGGTACGGGGCATTACAACCCGCGTACTGGACCTTTTGCACTTCAGTACATCCGCTAACTTCAAAAGTTCTCTCTAGGCCCATAAGCCATTTGTTAGCCTTTATTGGTCCTATCGTTCCAACAAAATTAGGATATCTATACTTTTAAAAAATATTTAAAAGTATAAAAAAATACATGTAAAAAAAAAAAAAGAAAAAGAAAAATTAACCGTAGCTCCCAACGGAAGCTGGGAGCGGTGGAGGTATCCCCACAGTTTATTACCTCGGCAAAGAATCTTCGTTGACAACTACGATCGAACAAGAGACGTATGTGGAATGATCATTAGAGCGGCCTAGATGATCGAGCTAGCCAGGTTGCTAATTTCTGTCATGCCTATATCATGACATATATATATAATGGGTAAGTTAATTTGAAGTCATGTAGATCATCATGCCATGCATGCTAGCTAGCAAACAAAGATATTGCCCTGCAACATTAAGCAATTGGCGTGTGTCAGCATATAATATATAGAGTGCATGGCCGTGGAAATTCGATCTACGTGATCTTCTGCAGGGCAATGGCCTCATTTGTTTTTAATTTAAGATAAAACACTTTCACTTTTAAAACCAACCAAACAAAAGCGAATACAAATTAAAGAGCCTTTATTTGGAAACCAAATTTTACTTTTAACAATATTCTTTGTTACAAATTTTGTTCACATGTGGACATGCACAGTTATGAGTTAGCAATATATGCCGGTGCGCGCGGTCACTATATTTTATAATCTCTAATTGATGTGACAATGTAGAAATGAGAGTTTAAGAGAAAACTTATTGACCAGGGAAATTCACATGATTTGTCCCATGGATGCATGCATGGTTATCATGTAGTACTTAGGTATGTATGTATATATGTTCATTTCACATGATTTGTCCCCAATGAAAACATGACACGATAATCCCCGGCCAAGAATTAAACGTATTAATTAACGACAACAAGAAATAGGTTGGAAAGCCAAGCTACTTGAGTTAGACATGAACTGACTAATCACATTGTCATAATGGAATTGGTTGGTACGTCTTTTCTCAACATTAATTAATAATATTATTGTCGATATTTGAGTTGATGGATTTTTGCCATGCATGATAAACTACGCACTTTTCCAAGCAGTTTAATTAAACAAAGTGGGGAAAAAATAAAAGGTGAAAGCTGCTAGCTCTAAGTACGTAATTTAGTACTAGTAGTACTGCAGGTCTCTTTCGATACATGATGATCATCTATTGAGATTTTGTGTGTGCTCGCTTCCTACTCAAATGAACGAGTAAAAACATGTCACCTACATATATACCAAGTAGTTATAGTTCCATTAATGTGACAGCAAATTAAAACTAAAAATATCATGTTACAACGATTAATTAACAAATGAAGCATTAATTAATACAGAAATGCTTTCTTGCATGTGTAATGTCAAAGGGTATATAGTACTTCATTGATCGATTTGAATCCCCAGCTCGTTCCATGCTTCAAATTTATCAAGTCATGATCAATATACTTGGAACACAGTTAGCTATACAATATATTAAGGGCACTAAATTTTGCAAATGAATATATAAACGATATATTGACCAGCTTTCCGTTCTCTCTCTCTCTCTCTCTCTATTAATTTTATATTTTTATTTTTATTTATAACTTAGCTAGGAAAAATAATATTTCAAGGAAAGGTCGCGCGCAATCAACGTTGCGAAGAAAATGGCCGTTTTTAGCCAGTGATGAGTAAACCAGTACTTTATATTATACATATATTAATTTGATCTGCAAAAAACGAAGTACTACTCTCACAACCAAGAAATTCAGATACAAAACCAGGTTTAACCTTAATGTCGTTGTCGTTTAACACATGCATGAATAGTGTATGGGCCGGAATGTTTCTAATGGCATGTGAGATGGGAAGATTCATCATCATCATGATATATAGCTAGAGCTAGAGATTTAGAACAGAAATTTACGTAAGTCTGCATAATTAAGAAAATAATTAAAAAAAAGAGTAATAATTTATAAACAGGCCCTAAATATTACATCCTATATATTTTCAATTTTACATTAAAATTAGGAACTTTAATTTACAATATCATATACCATATCAAAATTACCTAGTTAAGGATTTTATTTATTTTCCTCAGTCGCGCGAGTACTAAAATCTATATATCTTATTTTATATACAGTTTGAAGACGGATTATAAACAGTTGATCTGTTGATTGGATAATATCCGACAAACAATATATATTAGCTATCTATCTCGACAAACACTGCCTTGGCCCAGTCGCACCTAATTAAATTCATGATCTTTTTCTACGCCGACGCCTTTTTTTCCCAACCTAGGTAGCTAATAAAGCATATGGAATCATGGACTAATTAACTTGATGGAACAGTAATATTGAAACTAATCACAAAGTAGATAACGCAGTGAAAGTGACTAGCCCTACGTTATTCGATAGCTCCATATCAATTTCTCTTTTGGGAATTCCATTGGCCACTAGCCAATCGTGCATGCATTAATTTCCTTGCAATTACTAAGAATAATTGACATCTTTCGAGCATTGAAGTCGCTAGCTAATTTAGAAGTTGGATTATACCCCGAATGGATACCTCCTAGCATATATATTTACGCAAATATTTATTGTGTTTTTTTTTTTTTTTTTATTCTGCTTGCTCCTAACGCTGACTCAATGCATACATGTTACCTCTTCTCAGAGCTTATATATCCACGCACCAAGCTAAAGGCCTTCTGTTTCTTCTTCTTCTTCTTCCTATTCTTCTTCCAACCAAATCATTAGTCATGGCTTCCTATCATCCCACCTCGGCCTTCATTCCAGCCACTGCCACTAAATTATGCCTTTTCTTTTCACTTGTTGTGGGACTGGCTTCTGCTCAGCTATCCTCAGATTTCTATGCAACTTCGTGCCCTGAAGCCCTTTCCACCATTAAATCAGGTGTTGAGTCTGCGGTCTCAAGTGAGAATCGCATGGGAGCATCATTGCTACGTCTTCATTTTCATGACTGCTTTGTTAATGCAAGTCGTCTCTCCCACTTTCTCCTTTTCTTTTTTTACCTTATTAGTATCTTATCAGCGTATATGTCTGGGTCTTTAAGATATTTTGAACCTTTTTTATTTAGTTTCACTGTACAGTATCATTACATCCGTTTACCAAGTCTGGTAAGTATTTGCATCTATCTCTCTTATTTAAAGAGGTCTTTATCTGAAAAAATCAGCTATATAGTAATTAAATAGCAGTGCGCGACCTTCGATTTGTTTGTAGTAAATATTGCATGCTCATGATCTGTTTTGACTTTTCAACTATACAGTTAATATCTTGACAAAAAAGAAATGAAAATGAAAAATCCTTAGTTTATGATAACATATATCTCATTTCTTTTCAATCAGTACGCCTTTCCCAAAATTTAGACACAGACCAAAAAGGTAAGCTGGATAGTTTTGGTCCCAACTCAAAGACATGACCGAAATTTAGACACGCAGTGGGTGTGTGTGTGTAGATGTGTATATCGTGTATATACAATATTGTCGGTGCTATTTATTTTTTGTATGCATTGCTTTTATCAAATAAAGATTAACTCTTGATTATGCTGTACTTTATAAGTTCCATACAGCCACACGTACGTACGTTTAAATTAAGATTTTTGATTTGTAAGGAAAGGGTTATTCAGCTAATTAGGTTTAATGACACACACGATTTACACGAAAGAACAAATTGATAGACTTTCAATAAAACTATATATATATATATATATATATGAGACGACAGTACTTGAAACTTGACACTTGTATATATTTATATATTGTCTGTAACAGGGGTGCGACGCATCGATTTTGTTGGACGCGGGAGGAGAGAAAACTGCGGGGCCCAATGACAATTCAGTAAGGGGATATGAAGTAATAGACAACATCAAATCTCAAGTGGAGGAAATCTGCCCTGGTGTTGTGTCTTGTGCTGACATTGTAGCAGTTGCTGCAAGAGACTCCGTCGTCGCTGTAAGGAATTAAAATAAAATTAATAAATTTATTCCTTTAAAGCTAGCTAAAATATTTTTAACATTTCAAATTAATCTTGCTGATCTTTTTGTTCAATTTTACTGATATTATCGAATAATTAATTATTGCATGCATTCAGCTAGGTGGAACTAGTTGGACAGTTCAATTGGGAAGAAGAGATTCCACAACCGCAAGTGCAGCGGCGGCAAATAGCGACCTCCCTCCTCCAACATTGAGTCTTAATGAACTTATTAGTGCCTTCTCAAACAAAGGTTTTACTGCCGAAGAAATGGTGGCTCTTTCAGGTGCGCTCGCTTAAATGGTGGCTCTTTAGTGTTATAAATGACTAAACCTAAGTAACCATACAATGCTTCGCTATATATGATTCCTTTCTCCATGCAGGATCTCACACAATAGGTCAAGCAAGGTGCGTAACCTTCAGGGAAAGGATTTACAATGACACCGACATAGATTCCTCTTTCGCAACATCGCTGCAATCCACGTGTCCAAGCACGGGAGGAGACGACAACCTTTCCCCTCTTGATGTTACGAGTCCGGTATCGTTTGACAACGCTTACTTTAGTAATTTGGTGGCCAAAAAGGGTCTCTTGCACTCAGACCAACAGCTCTTCAGCGGGGGTTCCACAGACGCTCAAGTTAATGCTTATATCTCCAATCCAAAAAGCTTCCAAACAGACTTTGCCAATGCAATTGTGAAGATGGGAAACCTTAGCCCACTTACTGGTTCAAGTGGGCAGATCAGGACAAATTGCCGCGTAGTCAACTAAGTCACAGCATAAGTACACTAGGGTCCAGCTTTTCGATCGAGTCTCATATATATATAACTATATAGCTCGTGTTATTTTTTTATAAATTTGGCTGTCATAAAGTGATCATGTGGTTCATTTGATTTGTTGAAAGTAAAGCAAGTTTGTATGAATGATGAAGAGATCAAATTATGAATGTTAGTTATTTTTATATACAATATAATTTTCAAAACATGATGAAGTTAATCTTAAGAATTATTAAGTATACCGAAGGATTTATAATAATAAAAAAGTCCATTTTGAGTAAAAAAGTCCGAGTAGAAAATGGGTCCAACAAAAAAAAAGGCCATTGGACAAACATACAAAGCCGACGTATCAAAAGCCCTATCAAGTCAAAGATGTGCATGCAACCACATATGAGAAAATATGGATCCCATGTGATACGTGACCTTTTCAAACTTAGAGTACATCTTAAAAGACTCAAATCAATACGAAAAGATCTGGCATCAGCTAAGGGCAATAACAGAATCTTATATATACCAGGTAACCCTCAATAAAGGGGGATTCTTTTTCTTGGCTGAGTTCTGATTGAATTATTTTCGAAACTCATTAAGCATCGGAGTTTCCCAGGCGAACCAGGCCAACTTCACTTGGGTCATTGCGCAGGTTTGTCGAACAGTCTGGAAGTGAGACACATCCTTTACATTTGTGTCGTCTGTGGGATTCCTGGTTGATAATCCCTTTACGTGGTTCTCACATGCCAACTGTCACCCATTCTGTGGCAAGTTGAGCAATGGATCCACCCATTGAAGTGCGACTAGCAGCCACTGAGGAAAGGTTGAAGGAAGCTTTGGAGGCAATGGAGATCTTGAAGAAGGAGAATGACGACCAACGGTGGAGGAATGCTGAATCCAACGATACCACCATACCCGCCCACAGTGAACAAGGAGAAGGAGAAGAACTATCCAATATGGAGTCGCATCTAGGGCGGAAGGAGAAAGAAAAGATGCACGATGAGCTGAAAGAACTAGCGGAGAAATATGAAGAAATGGCAAAGAAGATAGGAGGAACTTCTTCATTTGAGTGTCTGCTCGGTAGAACAGATCTGCCATATAGCGAACGAATTATAGGCGTGCCCCTCCCTCCAAAGTTCAAGGTGCCCCAGGTAGACTTGTACGACGGGTCCAAAGATCCAGTGGATCATCTGGAGAACTATAAAGCCCATATAACACTCCACGGCTTCCCTGGCGAGATAGCCTGCCGAGCTTTTCCATTGACGTTGAAAGGAACAGCAAGAGGGTGGTTCAGGACTCTGCGACCACAGTCGATAGATAGTTTTAAAGAATTGGCTAAGCAGTTCTTGACTCAGTTCATGCCTAGTAGAAGGCGCAGACGCCCGGCCGCGTATCTCCTAACAATTAAGCAAGGGGAAGACGAAGACCTAAAAACCTACCTTACACGCTTTAACAAAGAGCGTCTGACGACGGATGACCAGGACGAGAAGATCACTCTCGCGTCCCTGCTGGGCGGGATATGGCCCCAGAGCCCTTTCATGCCTGAGCTTCCCAGGAGGACTCCATCCACCCTCAAGGATTTTATGGACAAAGCCGATGACTTTGTCAATACTGAAGATACATTGCAAGTTTTGGTCAACCCAAGGAAGGCGAGTAGCAACTCTGAAAGGAGAAGCAGCCAGATCGAAAGAAAAATTGGTGCGGGTCGACAAGTGAGACGGCAGGAGAAAAGGGCAGACTACAACCCTAGGCTCATACACAATAACTTAAATGTGCGGGAAGACGAGAAGGAAAGAGAAGAGCGTCGCAATACAAGTGGACATTATTGCAAATATCACCAAACCGGGTCCCACTGGATTAAGGACTGCACGACCATGAAGAAAAGAGTAGCAGAAATGGCTAGAATAGGGGAGCTAGAGCGGATGATTGCGGTGCACTCAAAACCAAAAAGACGCCAGGAAACTAGGCGGGAAACCAACAGGAGTAGGACGCCTGAGCGACAGCACTGGATGACTAATTGCTAGAATGATGGGAACAGAGCACCCCCTAGGGGTGAAAGGAATAGGCCGCCCATAGGAGAGATTCGGACCATAGCAGGAGGGTTCGCAGGAGGCGATGCGACCACGTCCAGCCGAAAGGCGTATGCACGAAAGGCCAGATACGAAGAAGTTTTTGTGGTAGATAGAGTCCCCAAGCAACCAAGGTTGGGCGGGGACAGAATGGTGATTTCATTTGGAAAGGCAGATCGGGAAGGAATATTGTACCCAGACGATGATGCGTTGATAATCACTTTGGTGATAGCTAACTACACAACCAGGCGAGTACTGATTGACAATGGAAGCTCGGCTGACATCCTATTCTGGGAAGCATTTGTAAAGATGGGGATTGATGTCAGTGAACTAAGACCTTCCCCGATACCTTAGAAAGGTTTTTCTGGGGATACCATCCTCCCCATTGGTGCCATTACACTCCCAGTAACTGCCAGATCCGAGGCACGGACGGCGACAACCATGACTGATTTCCTGGTGGTAAAAGCGCCATCTTCCTACAACGCCATATTATGGAGGCCAACACTTAATCAACTACGGGCAGTGACTTCCACTTATCACCTTAAGATAAAGTTCCCAACCGACAATGGGGTAGGGGAGTTACAAGGCGAACAGGCCCTAGCACGGGAATGTTATGTCCAGGAGCTTAGGAAAGATCGAGAGGAGGTGTGCACAGTAGAAGAACGAAACAAAGAATTAATACCTCCTTGTCCTCCCTCACTGGCGGCAACCCTATTAGAAGAGGTGGAGATCCGGAACGAACAGAGCCAGCAGCACGCTGAGGTAAATGAGCCTCTAGAACTCATGGTGTTACACCCCGACCTCCCTAGGTCGATGACGCGTGTTGAAACTAATGTGCCAGTGGTGAAAAGAGAGGCCTTGAAGTAGTTGTTGGTCGAGTACAGGGATGTCTTCGCCTGTAGTCATGAAGAAATGCTAGGCATAGATAATGAAGTCATCGAACATCGTTTGGGCGTGGACCCCGCACACAAGAAGATCATTCAGCAGAGAGAAGTACGCCGCCATTAAATAAGAAGTAGAAAAGTTGCTAGCCGCCGAATTCATCTAGGAGTCCCACTACCCGGAATGGTTGTCCAATGTGGTCATGGTAAAAAAGAGAAATGGAAAGTGGAGGATGTGCGTAGGTTTTACTGATCTCAATAAAGCATGCCCCAATGATAGTTTCCCCCTACCACGCATCGACGTAATTGTGGATGCCACGGCAGGACACCGTATGCTGAGTTTTATAGATGCCTACTCAGGTTAAAACTAAATCCGGATGTACCCGGCTGACAAGGAGAAAACCTCATTCATAGCAGACCGGGGGTTGTATTGCTACCAGGTGATGCTGTTTGAATTGAAGATGCAGGGGCGACGTATCAAAGACTGGTGAATCGGATGTTCGAGAGGCAGATTGGGAAGTCTATAGAAGTCTACGTAGACGACCTTTTAGTGAAAAGTAAAGAGTCCACCCAACACCTGGGTGACCTGAGGACGGCATTTGAAATTTTGCGTCGTTACAGGATGAGGCTGAACCCTGCGAAGTGTGCTATCGGAGTAGAATCGGGCAAGTTCTTAGGCTACATTGTGTCTAAAAGAGGAATCGAGGCCTCTCCAGAGAAGATAGCTGCCATACTCAACATGAAACCACCCAAGAACCTGAACGAGACACAACAATTGGTGGGTAGGATAGCCACCCTAGGGAGGTTCATCGCTCGATCAAAGACAGGTGCCTCCCTTTTTTCCAGGTGTTGCGGAAGACACACCCCTGGAACGAAGAATGTAATGAGGTGTTTGAAAAGCTAAAGTAGCATTTGGCCAGCCCACCACTCTTGAAACAACCGCAAAAAGGCGACGTGCTTCACGCTATTTCGCTGTTTCCCCAAATGTTGTATCTTCCGTCCTGATAAAAGAGAAGAGGGCAACTCAGCACCTAGTATATTACACTAGCAGGGCCTTAGGGGAGCCGAGATAATATACCCGAAGGTCGAGTTGCTAGCATTTGCCCTGGTAACGGCGGCAAGGAAACTCCGTCCATATTTCCAAGCCCACACTATAAAGGTACTCACAGAGACCCCTCTGGCAGAAACCTTGAAACCAGACAGTTCGGGAAGATCAATTGGATGGTCAATAGAATTAAGCGAGTTTGACCTAAAGTACAAACCCAGAATGGAGGTCAAAGGGCAAGTTTTAGCCGACTTCATAGATGAATTCTCAGGTTTCCCTCAGGAAGACACAGTAGCTCCAACAAGAAAGCCGTGGGTACTTTACGTGGACGGTTCATCCTGCAAGACAGGCGGAGACCTGGGGATACATCTAGTAGATCTCAATGGTAGGAAGTTGCATTATATGGCAACACTTACTTTCAAGGTAACAAACAACGAAGCAGAATATGAAGTACTCGTAGCAAGGATTTTCTTCACTGCCGAGATAGGAGCAACCGAAGTAGAAGTCAAGTCGGACTCTCAAGTAATTGTGAATCAAGTCTTAGGCTTGTATGCAATAAAAGGAGAAAGACTAAAGAAGTATCTTGAGCCTGTGTGGGAAGAACGGGACCTCCTTTCATATTTCAATATAGCCCAAATCCCTAAGACAGAAAATGAAGTGGTGGATAGATTGGCCAGGGCAACATCGGGCATGGACGAAACACCCCTCCCATGACAAGTAGAACACAGGGTCCTTGAAGTCCCAGCCATTGGGATGGAGATAGGAGTTGTGGATACCAGCATCCCTGAGTGGGCAAGCGAGATAATTAGATATCTGGATGAAGGGAAGCTACCGAACGCAAAGAAGGAGGCGAGAAGGGTGCAGCGAAAGGCAGCAAGGTTCCTACTCATTGACAGAATCCTTTACAAAAGAGGCTTTTCCACCCCATTGTTGCGATGTATTTCCACCCAAGAAGCTCAATATGTATTGGCAGAAATACACGAAGGCATATGCAGAAACCATTCGGGCAGAAAGACTTTGGCCGGGAAGGTAATGAGGGCCGGATACTACTGGCCCAACGCATGAAGAGATGCACAAGCATTCAGCAGAAAGTGTGTGGAGTGCCAGGCACATGCACCAATACAGCATGCCCCTCCAGAAGGATTAACATCCATGACCGCGCCTTGGCCTTTTGCTCAGTGGGGCATAGACCTGGTCGTACCTTTCCCACCAGGAAAAGGCGGGATAAAATTCATGGTAGTAGCTGTTAATTATTTTACAAAATGGGCTGAGGCAAAACTGTTGGCATCTATAACGAGCAGGACCGTGTCAAGCTTTTTATGGAAGAACATCATTTGTAGGTTCGGGATCCCTCAAAGCATAGTAACTGATAACGGGCACCAATTCGACTCAGATCACTTCAGAGAATGGTGTACGGAGTTGAAGATCAAAGTAAAATACTCCTCGCCAGGTCACCCTCAAGCAAACGGACAAGCGGAAGCTACAAACAAGGCGTTGCTTTCAATCCTAAAAAAGAAGGTCGCAGAGAAAAAGGGGGAGTAGGCAGAGGAGTTGCCTGGTGTGCTTTGGGCATACAGAACTTCAGCAAAGATTCCTACAAGAGAATCCCCATTCACATTGGCGTATGGCTGTGAGGCAGTAGCTCCAGTCGAAAGGGGACTCCCCACCTACAGAACAACTTACTTCTCAGCCCTCTAGAACAACAAAAAAATGGAGGAGTATCTCGATTTGGTGGAGAAGGAAAGGGAGATGGCGGAAGTAAGAATGCTATGGGAGAAGGCGAAGGCTAGGCAATATTTCAATAAAAGGGTAAAACCTAGGACTTTCAAAGTGGGCGACCTGGTCTTAAAGAAGAGCGGGGTGACAACCCAAGGTAAAGGAAAGATGGGGCCTCGATGGGAAGGTCCCTACCTGGTGATAGCCAACAATAGGCCGGTGTCATACCGACTGAAAGACAGTCAGGGCAAGGAACTACCCCATCCATGGAATGCGAAGCACTTGAAGAAATTCTATCAGTAGAGCTGCAGTATTTTCGCTTTGGCAATATTCTCATTTCTATTTTTCCATGTTTTCTTTATGCTGAATTTGTTACGTTTATGATTATTAACATAAGGATGTTTCGATTGCCCTGTTATTAGCCATAATTTGTTATGCCTTTATTTTTGGTGAGCCCTCAACAGAAGGATAATCTTACTCAAAGCCAAGCATGAAAGGGTGTGTAGGTCATCAGACCACGCCGACTCCTAAACACCAAAGACAAGCCATAGCAGCTTGTGGTGCCAAGTATAAAAGGGCGCGTAGGTGATCAGACTACGCCGACCCCTAAACACCAAAGACAAGCCATAGCAGCTTGTGGTGCCAAGTATAAAAGGGTGTGTAGGTCATCAGACCACGCCAACCCCTAAACACCAAAGACAAGTCATAGCAGCTTGTGGTGCCAAATATAAAAGGGCGCGTAGGTCATCAGACCACGCCGACCCCTAAACACCAAAAACAAGCCAAAGCAGCTTGTGGTGCCAAGTATAAAAGGGCGCGTAGGTTGTCAGACCACGCCGACCCCTAAATACTGGAAACAAGCTATAGCAACTTGAGGTGCCAAGTATGAAAGCTGGCAACTACTGTGTTAATAAAAGAGGAACGCAACGAAGACATTCCTACACAATCAAGAACAAGTCTAATGGAATGATAGAATTCAATATCGAGGAAAAGTGTAGTACATATACATTACACCATGAATCTCGATCCAAGTTAAAGAAAAGGGGGCGTACATCAAAGAAGGAATAAAAAAAAAGGGTACATATACAAAAAAAAAAAAAAGGAATAAAAGAATTATGAAGCCTAGTCTGGGGGCGGCAGCGGGGGAATCCCTGCGAAGGCGTTGGGCATCTCGTTCTGCCCAAATCTATCAACTCGACGAAGACTGCTCTCATCGGGAACAAATAAATCCCGGTCCAGGTTTACAAGGTCTGTGGCGGGATTGGACAAGAAAAGTGACCTTAGTCTAAGAATGCCGGAGCCATAGCCGAAACCAAAAGCACGGCTCCTGACATCCGGCACAAAGGCTAATTGATCACGCAAGCGTCGAGCTTCAGCCCGGAGCTCGGCAAATTCTTCTTTCCTTTTGGATAGGCATTTTTCCCAAGCCTCCATCTGCATCATAGCTTGCCTGAGCTCTTCAACTACGCCTGCGTGATTTTTCTTGTACTTCTCATTACACTCCTTAATCTCCTGTAACTCCTCTTGTGCCAAGGAAATATCTGGGGAAGCAAGGCAAGCCTTCTCCGTAGTGGCAGCTAATTGTTGGGTTAGCTCCTGAACATGCCCCCGTGAAGATGTCAGCTCTTGGCAAGCTGAATCCCGATCCTGGGTAAGGGCGAGAAGTTCAGATTGGAAGGTGAGCAGATCAGTTTCGAATTTTCGCCTAACATCAGAGAGCTGGGACTTTGCTAAATCCCTCTCAGCTTTAAGAAATTGTAGGTCGTGGGCGTCCCGTTCCTTAGCTATTCGGGCAAGACAGTCAGACTCTCGGAGATGACAAAGTTCTTCTTCTCGAATCTCCAAGTCGCCTTGGAGCAAGAGGAAATGACCCTCCGATTGTTCGAACTGTGTCTCAAGCCCCTTCACCCTTTCTGACATGGCGTCCAGCTTGGCCTTGTCCGCCTGCCAGTCCTTGGCAGCAAGCTCTACTGCCTTGCATGCCCTCTACCATTCAAGGACTTCCCCTTCTAGGCAAGCACGGTCTTCCACGATCCATACCGCCAAATCATCAAACCCCTATAAAGGAAAAAGAGGGCACACAGGTCAAACACTGTTAAAAAGAAAAAAAAAAAAGCGAAAGAGAAGAAGGAAAACACGCTAAACTGTACCTTGGAAAACCAGTCTTTTAAATGATTGGCCATCTGAATAACAGTTTCAGTTCGGGTGTTGGTCGAAGAGGAAGAGGCCTCACCACTGGCTGTACGATCGAAGTCCCCCAAGGGAACCAAAGCAAGGCCTAAATTCGCCCCCTCTCCGGACTGACTGTCAAGGCAAATGACGGGGACAGGAGGTTGGGGGCGAGGTGAAGCATCGTCAACCGGGCGAGCAGCTTTCAGCAGACAATCAGCTTCTGTTTTGTGAAATTCATGTTCTAACGTTAATTTAGTACGTTCAAACGTTTAAAAATGCTGGCAGGAAATTTCCCGCTCAATTGTATCGTTTAGACGTCCTTACATAGACGTTCGAACGTTAATAAATTGTTGGCAGGAATTTTCCCACTCGATTATCGTCTTCTGTGGCGAGCCTTTTCGTTCAAACGTTTATTATTAACATTCGAACGCAAATATTGAAAATTTGACCGGAAGGAAGTAACGTTCAAACGTGTAAATGAATCGTTCGAACGTTAATTCAAATGAAATGTTTTTTGCATGAAGTCACGCACGGGAGGAAAGCATAAATAATTCTGCTTGCCCGTGCGTGAAATAGAGAGGAGAGTGAGAGAGAGTGATTATTGAGGGTAAAAATTTTGGAAGTATTTTGGTAAAGAAAAACTATTTCTTCCATTATTTATTCCAATTTTCAAGTTAGTATTTTTTTTTTTTTAAAGGATTGGTTATTTTGGCAACTTGAAAACTTATAATTTGTAAGAGGATATTAAAAAGTGTTAGGTATATTTCTAAACTTTAGTTATATACGTTTATGAATTTTGTTGTGAGAATATTATAAAAATGTGAAAATATAGATTAAAAATATCATAATTATTGTGAATGAATTTTGTGAATATATTTGTGAGTTTATGGTGTTTGTTGATGAATTAATATCTATAATATATTGTTGTGGGAATATTGTGAGGTTTAGATAATTTTGTTGTGATTATTGTTTATTAAGTACAATATTGTTTATGAATATTGTTGTGTCTTGGATTTTAAATGTTGTGATTAAGGTTTATGAATTAGACTTGTGGTAATATTGTGAAAATATTATGATATAGATTAGAAATATCATATATTATTGTTTATGAATTTTGTGAATATATTTGTGAGTGTATGGTATTTGTTGATGAATTAATATGTATAATATATTGTTGTGAGAATATTGTGAGGTTTAGATAATTTCATTGTAATTATTGTTTATTAAGTACAATATTGTTTATGAATATTGTTGTGTCTTAGATTTTAAATGTTGTGATTAAGGTGTTTGAATTGGACTGATGGTAATATTGTGAAAATATTATGATATAGATTAGAAATATCATATGTTATTGTTTATGAATTTTGTTCAAATTTTTTGAGTTTATGGTGTTTATTGATGAATTAATATGTATAATATATTGTTGTGGGAATATTGTGAATCCATATTGTGATATGGATATGACATGCATGTGATTATATGTTTATTAAGTATAATTATAATTATATTTTGTGAGTTTATTGTGTATATTGATGAATACAAATGTTTATGAATATTGTTGTGGGAATATTGTGAGGTTTAGATAATTTTATTGTGAAAATAATTGTGAAAATTTTGTGTCTTGGATTTTAAATGTTGTGATTATTGTTTATTGATGAATGAGTATGTTTAGAAATATTTTTGTTATGTTAAGATAATTTTGTTGAACTTAGAAGGATAAAACTAAGTATAATAAATAAATACAAAATTTTCAACTTAATAAATGAATAAGTATCAACTAGTTATAATATTGTGAAAATTAAAACTTAGAGGGATAAAACTAAGTATAATAAATAAATACAAATTTTTCAACTTAATAAATAAATAAGTATCAACTAGTTATAATATTGTGAAAATTAAAACTTAGAGGGATATAAATAAATACAAATTTTTCAACTTAATAAATAAATAAGTACCAACTAATTATAATATCGTGAAAATAACAACTTAGAGGGATAAAACTAAGTATAATAAATAAATACAAATTTCTCAACTTAATAAATAAATAAGTATCAACTAGTTATAATATTATAAAAATAACAATTTAGATAGATAAGACTAAGTATAATAAATAAATACAAATTTTTCAACTTAATAAATAAATAAGTATCAACTAATTATAATATCGTGAAAATAACAACTTAGAAGGATAAAACTAAGTATAATAAATAAATACAAATTTCTCAACTTAATAAATAAATAAGTATCAACTAGTTATAATATTATAAAAATAACAATTTAGATAGATAAGACTAAGTATAATAAATAAATACAAAATTTTCAACTTAATAAATAAATAAGTATCAACTAATTATAACATCGTGAAAATTACAACTTAGAGGGATAAAACTAAGTATAATAAATAAATACAAATATTTCAACTTAATAACTAACTAAGTATCAATTAGTTATAATATTGTAAAAAAAACAACTTACATGGATAAAACTAAGTATAATAAATAAATACAAAATTTTCAACTTGATAAATAAATAAGTATCAACTAGTTATAATATTGTGAAAATAACAACTTAGATATATAAGACTAAGTATAATAAATAAATACAAAATTTTCAACTTACACTACAACAAAAACGGCATTTTCCGACCAATTTATCGCAACCAAAAGACTATTTGCAATCAAAATTGGTTGCGAATAGTCTTTTGCTTGCGAATAGTCTTTTGGTTGCGATAAATTGGTCGAAAAATGTCGCTTTTGTTGTAGTGTTAATAAATAAATAAGTGTCAACTAGTTATAATATTATGAAAATTACAACTTAGAGAGATAAAACTAAGTATAATAAATAAATATAAATTTCTCAACTTAATAAATAACTAAGTATCAATTATTTATAATATTATGAGAATAACAACTTAGAAGGATAAAACTAAGTATAATAAATAAATACAAATTTATCAACTTAATAAATAAATAAGTGTCAACTAGTTATAATATTGTGAAAATAACAACTTAGAGGGATAAAACTAAGTATAATAAATAAATACAAATTTTTCAACTTAATAAATAAATACAAATTTTTCAACTTAATAAATAAATAAGTATCAATTAGTTATAATATTGTGAAAATAACAACTTAGAGGGATAAAATTAAGTATAATAATTCGTTAAAATTATATAACGAGGGAGAATAATTTTGAATAAATGTCTGTCAAATTGCTTGACTCTCAAAGTCTCTCTGACCTTGAGAGTTGTAAAGGCCAGAAAGTTTGTGACAATTAAGTAATTAGACTAAAGTTTAGATATTTCTTCAAAATCATTCTCCCTCGTTGTGTACGTATGTCCGTAGGTGCACCAACATATTTTTTCATCTCTATCTAGTTCAACAATATATGACCTCTGAATGTTTTTAACATTACTAATTCTAACATTTTTTTTCCTTATGTAAGATTCATGTAGTTTTTGAATAAATATGTGTAACATTTCATATCTAATCTTAGACCCATTCAGGAATTAGTGTAAATTTAGGTTTGCACTAATTTCTGAATTGTTCAATGTGGACAGTTTGGGATTATATCATCTGTATTGTACATTCTTGTTACTCCTACTGAACACGTTAATATGAAATTTTGGTGTCTTCCTCTACTGTTCTTCGGGTATACTGTTCGTAGGGTTACAATCCCTCTTAATGAACATGTATACTCGGAAAACTATGAGAAAGTGCTGCCGAAATTTCTACCAACGTGGAAAGTCGTAGAGTGACGGAATATGTGCGAAGAGATTGATTGCTATCTCAAGTATGTTGTTGCATGCTTTGAGAAATTATAGTCAAATGTTGTTTAATTATAACTTTTGTGCTCAAAATATTATTTTCTTTTGCACATATATACAGTGATCACATGGATAAACTTAGGATGGAATGCGTAGAGAATATAAAGACAAGACATGAGGAAGAATTTCTCGGATAGTTTGAACAACGTGTATGAACTAAAACTACATTGTGATTATTTGATTTATAATGTTTTAATTCTAAGTTATTTTTAATACGTATATATTATTGAAATTGATAGATTTTGATACAACGTGCTCATAATCCCCGATCAGTTTCTCCTGAATTGTATGCATTGGCCCGTGGTCCATCTAATAGAGCACTTCGATACACTGCATGCACGTTTCGAGGTTATAGATTCTATATTCTGGACCGTGAACGTAATAGAAAGATTCAAAAATGTGGTTTGTTAGTCGAGGGAAGTCATGCAACAGACGATATTGACTATTATAGTGTCATACGTGATATTATCGGATTGAAATATCTGGGTGGGTTTGTAACATATAAAGTATGATTGGTGGGACCTAGGTGGTGGTCGGGTTTCAATACATAAGGATAATAACTTTATGAGTGTCAATACGGCATCTAAATGGTACGAAGATAATCCATTTATATTGACTTGTCAAGCTACTCACTTGATTGATCCAATGAAACGCGCTAATGAAGATAGTGGAGAGATAACTTGGCGAGTAGTACAGAAATTTATCCCTCAAAATATATATGAAGCAGGAACGAGTGCGGATTATGAGAATAGTGGAGATGAAGATGACACTCCGATAGTAGAGGCCTCCAAGAAGATGGAGAGGGTATTAACTTGTTTGTTGACCTCAGTGCACTCGAGTTGCTCCCCTTGTGTAGAGATGACGTCCCACTCGTCTTTCTCGATCCATCCATATTAAATTATCATTTAATTCACTTAAGTAAAGAAGAAGAAGATGAAGAAAAATTCGGGGAGGAAGTGGATAAGGAGGACGAAGAAGAGGTTGATGAAGACGACGAAGATGCTACTGAGGGAGATTCTGAAACAAGCATGGAAAATAAATCCGAAGATGAAGAATAAAAGTACTAAATATTTTATTCATATAGGTGACTATAAAATATTTAACTTTTCAATAATTTTTTCTAATTAATTTTCTTTATCATATTAATCATGCCTCAGGGATGCCGCCAAAACGACAATAAAGAAATTTGCCTCCTCCACCTAGTCTAAGTCCCGAACCTGTTGAGGACTCCCTACCTAAATGTTTCCCTCCTGAAGATCAAGTGCAGACACAAGAGAACGACAATCAGTCGACACCTACTAGTAAGAAAATAACAATATAGTTAATTATATATTAATACTTTTTTCTCAATAACTATATGACTATAATTATATTATATCTAATAGTTGATGCATTCGCTCGTCGTGGTCGTGGTTATACACGTGGCATTTCTCTAGAGAAATATTGAAAGCATGGAAACTCAAGATCAACATTCCTGATAATTCCACTGAAGGCATGGATGATACTGCAATAGCACTTCCTCCTATATTGGTATAGTTGTTCAAGCTTATGCTCCATTTTTTGTACGAGCATGGCGAGATATTTCGCTCGAGATTAAGGAGCACATTCGGAGCCGTGTGCTTGTGAGTTTACGTTGAGAGTAGATTTTTTGTATACTAGATTAGTATATTATATTTTTGACATAATTCGCTTATTAGGATAAATTCAACCTCAACTTTGGCCGTAGCGAGGATTTGATAACTATGAATGGGATGATGGCTACACTATTCCGACATCACAAAGGACGATGTCATGACCACTTCAAGAAGTTTGAGAAGGTTGAAGAGGCTGCGCAATCCCTTTTCCAGTAGATGAAGTTAGAGAATTGGAGAAAATGTTGTGATCTTTTCGCAACTCCAGATTATCAGGTATTCTAGATTAATAATATATAATGATTATTTACATATATATTTAGACTATATATTTTATGTATATATATTACAATTAACATTCTTAATTAATTTTGTAGCATTTAAGTTCTACAAATGCTAATAATAGATCCACTTTGACTGTCCGCCATCGTGCTGGTTCAAGATCATTACACGATCTTGCTGATAAAATGGTAATTAATAATATTATAGAATTCATTTATTTTTTTATTTTTTTATTTAAGTACTAATATTATCTTTTTAAAATTGCTAATGTGGCTTTGTTAGAAATGTGATGACCCAGAAAACTTTTCCCTCGTTCATGTCTATGCTGCTGCTTACACTAATGAGCATAGTGAGTGGATGGATCCAGTCGCTGCAGATAATTATGTAAGCGTTGATATTTTTGTTAAATAAATTATGCAACATGTGAAAATTTTATTTTTTATTTTGTATTTTTTTGATACGTTACTTATTGTGTATTTTCTTTGACATGGCAGGAAAAAATGATGGAGATGCAGTCAGCTTCTGGGTAATCCTCTCCGAGTGACAGACATATTCAAGCAAGTGCTTGGGCCCAACTCTAGTATGACAAGAGGTTTGGGACGATCTTTCAAGCATTCTGGTTCATCCTCCTTATCCTTTTCGGCTTCACAAATTAATAATCTTACCAAAGATTTGGAAGCTGCACGACGCGAGAATGAGTATATGAGGTCGAGGCAGCAAGAGTTGGAGTCCTTCTTAGAGTGACAATCTCATTTAGAGAAGCGTTTGTAGGACCAACAGAGAGACCAGGAAGAAAGAATGTGCAATGAAGTCCAACATCAAGTGCAACGGGAAATGATGGTGCAAATAGAGCGTGTTATGTCATTGCAACAGAAGCGGGGTGGGCGAGAAAAGAAGAAATGAATTCTCTCAATTTAATTCGTGTATATAACTTTTATTATCTAATTTTAAAATTTTTTAAGACATTATTAGTTGTAAAATATTTATAGTGTGTAATATGATATAATTAGTATGTTTCTTAATTTCTTAATTTTATGAAATTAGTGTATTTCTGATCTGTACGTTCGAATGTAAAAAAAAAAAAAAACGTTCCAATAAGATTTCATGTTCGAACAAACATTCGAACGTAATTACACGATTTGACAATTAACGTTCAATGAAACCTCCAAACGTACCATGTTCGTTCGAACACTTCTTCTTTAACATTCAAACACACGTTTGAACATTATACTCGTTACGTTCAAGCTGTGTTCCCATAACGTTCGAACAAGAATTCGAACGTTTAATGCGTTTGGACGTATAAATGTCCAAATACAAATATTATACGTTCAAACTATAATCAATCAACGAACGTCAACTTCTATAATTCGAACGTAAATTGCTCGGGTTGGCGTCCGGACGTTACTTTCTGTGACAGTTTTCAACCGTCACAAAAAACTAGAACGTTTGAACGTCACTCCGAAAGGAACAACTCCAACTGTCACTAAAAATACTTTTAGTGACGGTTCAATAAATATATATATATATAGACCATATATATTATATGGATGATGCTACTCAGTTCCATAAATTTGGCCTCTCAAATTTATCACTAGTGTAATTGTATTTTTTTATATTTTATTTTATTTCTTTTAAAGATATTTTAAACATATGTAAATATTAATAGATTTTTAGTGACGGTTCAATAAATATATATATATATATATATGTGGACCATATCTATTATATGGATGATGCTACTCAGTTCCATAAATTTAGCCTCTCAAATTTATCACTAGTGTAATTGTACTTTTTATTTTATTTTATTTTATTTCTTTTAAAGATATTTTAAACATCTATAAATATTAATAGATAGCACCGCTTTATTTCCTTTTAAATCGATTTTTTCCCCAGCATCCAACTGACCCGAATGTCACTTTGCTGACCTTACATATTTAAAAAATAGAACCTTTGCTTGTCACTTTGTATATCGAGTACTTTTGATTTTGTTCTCAACGTCAATACAACTCCTCAATTTTGATTTGATTAGCACCAATATAATATGTCACCAAATAAACCTACCTACGTAGCCTATTATTTGAAAAAATAAATTACCCTTAACAATCTAGATGTACGTCATAGCTGACATAGTAACAGGGAGCTAGTCCAACTAATTAATCATTTTTTATATATTCTTGATGGTACCCCGAGGCAGGGGCTGAACAACTAAAGGCTTCGGAGATTTTGACCCTTCAAAATTTTTAAAATTTGATGAAAATTAAGTTTTAAAATGTATTTTTATAAAATAGATTATAAAAAATTAATATTTAATTCTCTAAAATTTTTTTTTTTTAACTTAGCCCTCAAACCAGATTTTCTGGTTCTACCCCTACCTCAAGGGTGATTTTTTTTTTAAAAAAAAAATTATTATATTATAGTAAATATTTTTTAATACTGTTGTGAATTATTTCATTAGTTGCAAATATTTTTAGTTGCAAATAGTTAATTCGTTAGAATTAATTAGTCGCAAATAAGCAATTTTCTTGTAATGTTAAGTAATTAGCGTGTGAATCCGCATATAATATACAGAGTGGCCGTGGAAATTCGATCTACATGATCTTCTGCATGGCTATATATGTTTCACCCTTTTCACATTTGCCCAAGTATGAAACATGAGCAGCCGAGATTCGTTAGATAAAATTTTCCTTCTCCCATGGATAAAAAGAAAAGTATGAAACGTGAGTATAACATGCATGACGACCGATGATCATAAGAATCCTTAAGAAGTGTATAATTAACTTTAAACCAAAGAAAGCGAGTACAAATTACAGAGCCTTGGGAAACCAAATTTTACCTTTAACAAGATTCTTTGCCACAAATTTTGTTCACATGTGTATTGAGGATTCTCGGATATCCTCACCTAAATTAGAGGCTCTTCCCATATGTGTAATGATTGATCCTTGATCCTAGGAGATTGATCATTTATTTTTGTACATAATTTTCATTCTACTTGTAATTACCATAGATGTGTATTCCTTGTATACACTTTGTACAACTCTATAAATGGAGAACATTTGCCACCCTCAAAGGTGTGGTGGTTCTACGAAAATATTCTCATGGTATCATAGCAATACCTGAATTAACCTTCCTTGATCGCGATGGCATTTGATCCTTCTTCCTCTACTCTTTCTTTCAATACCATGATTCACATTGTGACCATTAAGTTGTCCTCTTCCAATTACATACTGTAGAAGAGTCAGCTTCTTCTCTCAATATGGACATGAACAGTTAAATGAAGCCAAAAGGCTATCTTTAATTACGAATCCATTGCAAGTAGGAGTGAGGCCTAGTTTCAAGAAAACTAGTGGTACCACTTTTCATTCTAGATCATACCCAACCATACTTCGTCTTAATATAACATATTTTAAGTGATTTTATATATTTACCGTCTAAATAAATAATCACTTAAAATATGTCACATCAGAAGAAGATGTGNAAAAAAAAAAAAAAAAAAAAAAAAAAAAAAAAAAAATCATTCCATATACTTTATGTAAAGATCAGTCAATTTATAATTAATAAAAGAAAATTAGATGTATATCGGGTTAAACAGTGAATGGATGAAATTTGTTCATTTGTTCGTTTCAATTAATTTCATATTTTCATTTATATATATAATAAAAATTATATGTACAATCATTTTTGTTTACTTTTTATACACTCCACTAATATGATTAGTTGCATAATAAGTATTTACAAGAGACGTTCAAAACTATTTTTATTAAATGCAAGCCCAACTTACATAATTAAAAATAGAGATATAAGAGTACTTTTAGCAAGGGTACAACGCGCATGGTCACTATCTAATTATTTAGGAATGCTACTGTTCATTCTAAATTTTGTAATCTCTAATCATATATATTGATGTGACAATATCTTATGTGATTTCTTTTACCAACTACTTACATAAAAATCATTTAAAATCATGTGTGACGTAAAAAGCTAATTTAGGGGTCAAAAGTATATGTAAAAATTTATATAAAAAGTATAACATAACTCTATATATATAATAAAAAAAATACATATGTTCTAAGTACAAGTTTGAATGCATAAGAAAATACATAACCGGTTATGCTAATTGAGCTCATCACTCTTTTATTGAATAACACTCATTAATTATGGCATTCGTATTAAATCTTTCAGTAATTTCTTTCTCAATGTAGACTGTCAAAAAATCTCTAAAAAAGTTATCCTTCATTTTGTTTCGAAGTCTTGTCTTAATAATGTTTATAGCCAAAGAGTTCATTCAATAGTTGCCATTGAAATTGGAAGTGTCAAGACAAGTCAAATGAATCTGTCAACTAGATAATAAACTAGACTTTTCAATAGCTTTCAATACCCGACATATTTTGTTGAAGGAAGATCTCACTAGTTTATAATAGTAAGAGTACAGAACCAAAACTTTTCAGAAGGAAAACTAGTGTAAATTTTAGGAAAATAAGGGAAGAGTTTAAATTCTGGGTACTTGTCTAGAGAATCCATTAACTAGGTACTTTTCATTAACCATTTTGTTTTGCTGGTATTTGTATTGTTGGGTTCTAGGCATATAATGTTAGATAATGCATGCTCATGCCAAATTATTATATTTTCTCATATTTTTCTATGATAATTATATGTCAGTCCATATCATGAATTCCTTCAGAAGTGACACTCCTATAAATTTAAGAGACGATGAGACTACTACTCCTTTAGCCTCAAACATTAACTTGTCTAGTAGTAGTAACACCATCCTCCCTTCCAAAAGGAAGGCAAGCAAGGACCCTTCAACGGTGTGGGAACACTTCACAAAAATAAATGAATATTCATTAAGTGACCCAAAAACAGGGTGTAATTATTGCCACAAGACTTACGCTTGTCACCCAAAAAACATGGTACATCAAGTATGCTCCATCATGTTGGTGTTTGTAGGAAAAACCCTAATAGAATTAGACCCATGGATCAACAAACTACACATAAAATTTGATCCAGAAGATGTAGGAATGGCAATTGCAGAGATGATCATTTGTGATGAGGTTCCATTTAGGGTGGTAGAAGCACAAGGATTTAGAAATGTATGTGAATCACTAGAACCAAGATTCAAAGTGTCATCTCGAACCACTGCAACGAGAGATTGTATTAAACTATTTAAAAAATAGAAGGAGAAATTGTGGAAAGTATTTAAGGCAGTTGGGTGGGTTAGTTAAACTACTGACACTTGGATGTCCAATTAGAACTTCAATTATATATATCTTGTTGCACACTTTATTGACTGTGAATGGAAATTACACAAAAAAAATTATAAATTTTTATTTGATTCCTAATCACAAAGGGTACACTATTGGAAAGCACGTAGAGTCATGTCTACAATATTTGGGAATTGACAAGATTTTTACTGTTACAGTTGACAATGATTCCACAAACGATGTTGCCATTGATTACTTAAAAAGGTTTGTAAGAGGTCATTTGTTGGAAGGGAAGTATATTCACATAAGTTGTTGCGCCCATATTATGAACCTTATTGTGAATGATAAGCTAAAAAATTGTGATGATTCAATTACAAGGGTGCGCAATGCGGTTAAATATGTTAGATCATCTCCTGCAAGAATGGAAAAATTCAAAAAGTGTATATAGAAGAAGAAAATCAGCTGTTCAAAATTGGTGTGCCTTGATGTTCCCACTAGATAGAACTCCACTTATCTCATGCTAGAAGTTACAGCAACATTTCAAAAGTTATTTTTGCGATTGGAGAATGATGATGATTATTTTTCTCTCTATTGTAGTAGTGTGAGCTTGAGCCTCCCAATCTCTAGGGATTGGGTGAGAGTTAAAATAATGGTAAATTTTTGAAGATTTTTTATGATACTACTGTGAGACTTTCTGACTCTTTGTATGTCACATCTAATGCATATTTTCAAGAGCTTTGTGGCATCCAATTGCATTTATAAAAAATGACTCAAAGTAATGATCTAGTGTTGAGAGGTATGGCCACGAGCATGAAGAGTAAGTATAACAAATATTGAGGATCAATTGAAAAGACTAACTTGATGATATTAATTGTTGTTGTTCTTGATCCAAGATGCAAATTTAGTCTTTTGCATTTTTTGTTCAAAAAAATACATAGTGGTAATTTAGTTGAAGAAATGATTGCAAAAGTGAAACTATTGATAATTGACATGTACAGGGAGTATAGTATTATGTATGGAAGTTCAAGTGGAGTTTCATACTCTGAGCCTATTTTCTCAGTTGATCCTAATATGATTGATTATTCTCAGCAAAGTTTTTGGGTTGAGTGCAGGGGGTCGTGTGCTTGACCCATTTCATTGTTCATTATCTCCAAGAACAGTTGAGGCATTCGTTTGTACTCAGAATTGATTAAAAGATCCAGTATCTATTGATCTTCGTGCCTTCTTGGACAACGTTGAAAGTTTGGAGGCAGAATTAGGTAATGAACATATTTCTTACTTACATATTTATTAAACTTTTTCATAATATTTATTTTTATATCATATAATAATTTTTTTTCAGAGTTTGATCTCAAATCAAGCTTTATTTATGTTGATGAGGAGTGACTCAAGGTTATGGTCTGCACATTCTATATTTGTTGTTAAAGATTCATGTCTAATGACCTTTTTGGGTTGTACTCCTTTAAATTATGATGTTTATTGTACTGCTTTATGTAGCCAAAAAAAAAAAAAAAAATCTGTTATATTAGCTGGATGCTTTAGGGGTTTACAATAATATATAGATTGGGCAATTATATTATAATCTGTACAAATGCTACACAAAGAAAAAAAAAAATCTGTTATATGATATGGATGGGTTAGGGGTTTACAATAATATAAATTGGAAATGGGGGTTAGGAAAAAAAAACCGATTATTTTTTACCCAACCCGAATGGTCCGGGTCGGGTTATATTTTCCTGGGTATTGTTGTGGGCTATGACGGGTCGGGCAAAAACTCTCTTGGGAGGGCCAATGCACAGGCCAATATATATATATATATATATATAGTGAGTTTATAATTTGATATATCACAAAACTAACCAATAACTACAAATTTCCACCACTATCTATTATTGTGCCTAATCCCAAGAGGTGGTCTAGTGATTCTGGGTTCCAAACCCTGCATTCATACTCTTGAAACCGTTGGACTGAAAACTTCTCATTGAATTATTCTCATACTAATCTTGAATTATTCATCAATTATTCGAAATGTACTTGCAGAGAATTCTTTGTCAAGGACTACTTGAGCATTCCAAATTTTGTCAAGACAGTCCGGGACGCTATGATATTCATGTATGATCTTTCAATTTGAAATATTTTTAATTGCTTAATGCTTCTAATTTTTGTTGCATCATACATGTTTTTCATGGAAAAATGAACCTATCTCTTCCCCCCTTCCCCCTCTTATAATTTTTTGTAAATAGTAGTGAACTATTTGTGATTAGTAGTGAAATAATTTGTGAATAGTAGTAAATTATTTTTAAATAATAATAAATTATTTTATAAATAGTAGTGAACTGTTTGTGAATAATAGTGAAATAGTTGAGAACAATTTAATTCGCAAATGACATGATCTACTCGGCTCACTTTAGCGTGTTTAATTAATTATGCATGGATATATACTTGCATGATGGGGTCGAAGTCAATGATCAAGACAAAATATGCTTGCATGAAATTATCTTTGTGGTCGACGTGATGCTATATAAAAGTAGCTCGATTCACACGTTCAAAGTCAAAAAAAGCAAGAGAGGCCGGTATATACACCGGAAATCATATAGAGATCAATAATAGAGGAGAAGTGGGTCACACTCCAAGTAGCACCGCCATATAATGATCTCCGTTTTAATCAATTTATTTCTTTGCCAGCTAAGTTTGAACTCCTTTATATATGATCTACTTTATAATTTTGATTCGCTTTCATGATTTGACATGAATTACGTACATACAGTTAATATATGTATCACGGATTAATAGTAACGTAAATCATGAAGTCATCAAAGAGCTGTGAACAATCGGATACTTATAATTAATTTGCTGATTATGCAAATTTTGTAACAAATTAAATTAAGCTCGTCATAATTTAATGTTTTGTAGAGATCGATATTCACAAGCGTAAGCCCCAAAATTAACATTTTTAAATTTTTTTCAAGTTTGTCAATATCATGACTGATCAGAGATCAGATCATTAATTAATATATGTATACATACGTAACTTTGATTTGGGACCGATCATAAATATATAGAAAAATATATATATATTATATATGCGCCATGCATAAATTTGACAAGCTAGCATTGATTATCAGTGAATGACAACCAAACCATCGGCTTTATCCCTTTGACATTTTCTGAGTACGCACCTTTCCAATTTGCATGTGGTCCGTGCAGAAAGCACGCACAAGAATTATATATCTTCCTTTGACAAATACAACCTACATTTGAATTAGTAATAGATCGAGCCTAGATCAAGAGAGGTGGGTTTCTGTCATATTGTAAAAATACTATTTCAAGGAAAAGTCGCGCGCAATCAACGCTGCGAAGAAAATGGTTTTTAGCAAGTGATGAGTAAACCAGTTTATATTATACATATATTAATTTAATCTGGAAAAAACGAAGTACTCTCACCACAAAGAAATTCAGACACAAAGCCAGCTTTAACCTTAATGTCGTTGTCGTTCCTGTCTGCAAACACATGTATTAGTGTACGTATGGTAATGGGCCGGAATGTTTCTAATGGCATGTGAGATGGGAAGATTCATCATATATATAAATATATATATATTTATATAGATATATATAGCTAGGAGATTACAATAGAAATTTACGTTTAAGTCTACATAAAGAAAATAATTTTAAAAAAAAGAGTAATAATTTATAAACAGGCCCTAAATATTACATCATATGATCAATTTTACATTAAAATTAGGAACTTAATTTACAATATCATATACCATATCAAAACCTAGTTAAGGATTTTATTTATTTTCCTTAGTCGTGCGAGTACTAAAATCTATATATCTTATTTTATATACAGTTTGAAGACGGATTATAAACAGTTGATCTGTTGATTGGATATTATCCGACAAACATATATTAGTTATCTATCTCGACAAACGCTGCCTTGGCCCAGTCGTACCTAAATTCATGATCTTTTTCTACTCCGACGCGTTTTTTTCCCAACCTAGCTAGCTAATAAAGCATACGGAATCATGGATAATTAACTTGATGGAACAGTAATATTGAAACTAATCACAAAGTAGATAAGGCAGTGAAAGTGACTAGCCCTACGTTCTTCGACAGCTCCATATCAATTTCCCTTTTGGGAATTCCATTGGCCGCCACTACAACAAAAACGGTCTTTTCCGACTAATTTATCTCGACCAAAAGACTATTCACAACTAAAATTAATTGTGAATAATATTTTAGTCATGATAAATTGGTCAAAAAATGCCGTTTTTGTTGTAATGTAGCCACTAGCCAATTGTGCATGCATTAACTTCCTTGAAATTACTAAGAATAATTGACATCTTTGGAGAACTTGAATATAAAAAAAATTTTGACAATTAAGTTTAACGGTTCTTTTAATAATTTATAGATAGGACAATATAGACTAATTTGTACATGCAACTCGCTAGCTAATTAATGTATTGTTCAAACCAATAATTTAGAAGTTGGATTATATATATAACCCCGAATGGATACCTCCTAGCTTATCTATTTACGCAAATATTTATGGTGTTTTTTATTATTATTCTGTTTGCTCCTAAAGCTGACTCAATGCATGAGGAAAATGCATACACGCCGACGGTCTTCTCAGAGCTCCTCTATAAAAACATGCGACCTCTTGTGCCTAGCTTATATATCCACGCACCAAGCAAAAGGCCTTCTTTTGCTTCTTCTCCTTCTTCTTCCTATTCTTCTTCCAACCAAATCATTAGTCATGGCATCCTATCATCCCACCTCGGCCTTCATTCCAGCCACTGCCACTAAATTATGCCTTTTCTTTTCACTTGTTGTGGGACTGGCTTCTGCTCAGTTATCCTCTAATTTCTATGCAACTTCGTGCCCTAAAGCCCTTTCCACCATTAAATCAGGTGTTGTCTCTGCTGTGTCAAGTGAGAAACGCATGGGAGCATCATTGCTACGTCTTCATTTTCATGACTGCTTTGTTAATGCAAGTCATCTCTCTCACTTTCTCACTTTCTCCTTTTCTTTTTTTACCTTATTTAGTATCTTATCAGCATATATGTCTGTAGACTGCATAGATCTGTTGCGTAAGGAGGGGTGTGTGAGAGATATTTTTAACCTGTTTTATTTAGTTTCACTGTACAGTTGTCTTTACATCCGTTTACCAAGTTTGGTAAGTATTTGCATCTATCTCTCTTATTTAAAGAGGTTTTTATCTGAAAAAATCTTCTACATAGTAATTAAATAGCAGTCCCGACCTTCGATTTGTTTTTAGTAAATATTGCATGCTGATCATGATCTGTTTTGACTTTTCCAACTATACAGTTTTTTTTTTTTTTTTTGATTAAGAGGAGACCGGTTCACATGTAGTGAACCTTCCAACTATACAGTTCCTATCTTGTAAGCATGACAGAATAGAAATGAAAATGAAAAATCCTTAGTTTATGATAATATCTCTTTTCTTGTCAATCAGCACGCCTTTCCCAAAATTTAGACACAGACCAAAAAGGTAAGCTGGCTAGTTTTGGTCCCAACCTAAAGACATGGCCGAAAGGTGATCTCCGCCTAATTCCCAATATTCTTTTTCCATTTTCCCCTTTGGATTAAAGGAGAAGGAATGGAACAAAAAAAGAAGAAAGAAGAAGAAGAAGAATATATATAGCTATTAATATTGGACACGCGCGCCCCTGTTAATCTGTAACCAAAATTTAGACACGCACACATGTGTGATGTGTGTGTGTGTAGATGAGTATATCGTGTATATACAATATTGTCGGTGCTATTTATTTTTTCATGCATTTATTTTATCAAATAAAGATTAACTCTTGATTATGCTGTACTTTCTAAGTTCCATATAGCCTCACGTACGTACGTTTAAATTAAGATTTATGATCTCATGTAAGGAAAGGGTACTTATGCCGCTTAGGTTTCATGACACACACGAAGGAACAAATTAATAATATTAAACTTGCAATAAAACTATATATATGTGTGTGTGAGACGACACTTGAATCGTGACACATACATATTTATATATATGGCAGGATTCCTCAAATTAACAAGGAAAATATATAACAAGTTTGAGTAACATTAATATTTTCTGTAACAGGGGTGCGACGCATCGATTCTGTTGGACGCGGGAGGAGAGAAAACTGCGGGGCCCAATAACAATTCAGTAAGGGGATATGAAGTAATAGACAACATCAAATCTCAAGTGGAGAAAATCTGCCCTGGTGTTGTGTCTTGTGCTGACATTGTAGCAGTTGCTGCAAGAGACTCCGTCGTCGCTGTAAGGAATTAAAAAAATAATAATAATAATAAATTTATTCCTTTAAAGCTGCTAGCTAAAATATTTTTAACATTTCAAAATCTTGCTGATCTTTTTGTTCAATTTTACTGATATTATCGGATTATTAATTATTGCATTCTGCAGCTAGGTGGAACTAGTTGGACAGTTCAATTGGGAAGAAGAGATTCCACAACCGCAAGTGCAGCTGCAGCAAATAGCAACCTCCCTGCTCCAACATTGAGTCTTAGTGGCCTTATTAGTGCCTTCTCAAACAAAGGTTTTACTGCCAAAGAAATGGTGGCTCTTTCAGGTGCGCTCACTTAAATGGTGGCTCTTTAGTGTTATACATGACTAAACCTAATTAACCATACAATGTTTCGCTATGATTCCTATCTGCATGCAGGATCTCACACAATAGGTCAAGCAAGGTGCGCAGTCTTCAGGACAAGGATTTACAATGACGCCGACATAGATTCTTCTTTCGCAACATCGCTGCAATCCAAGTGTCCAAGCACGGGAGGAGACGACAGCCTTTCCCCTCTTGATGTTAAGAGTCCGGAATCTTTTGACAACGCTTACTTTAGTAATTTGGTGGCCCAAAAGGGTCTCTTGCACTCAGACCAACAGCTCTTCAGCGGGGGTTCCACAGACGCTCAAGTTAATGCTTATATCTCCAACCCAGCAACCTTCCAAACAGACTTTGCCAATGCAATGGTGAAGATGGGAAACCTTAGCCCACTTACTGGTTCAAGTGGGCAGATCAGGACAAATTGCCGCAAAGTCAACTAAGTCAGAGCATAAGTACACTAGGATCCAGCTTTTTGATCGAGTCTCATATATATAACTATATAGCTCGTGTTATTTTTTATAAATTTGGCTGTCATATAGTGATCATGTGGTTCATTTGACTTGTTGAAAGTAAAGCAAGTTTGTATGAATGATGAAGAGATCAAATTATGAATGTTAGTTATTTTTATATACAATATAATTTTCAAAACATGATGAAGTTACTCCTACGAATTAAGCCATATATGCACTTACATCATTAAGTATATATCTCCTCATATTAATCCTAATTATTAGATACAATTGCTCCCCAGTTTCATTATTATTAAATGAAAGTTAAACAATATATATATAATTTTACTATCAAACAATAAATTAATTTAAAATTTTATTTTTATAAAATTTTGTTGTCACTTTTGGATAAGAGTACTTTTTTCTTGCTATGGTTGCCCGCTCACTCTTTTTCCAAATACACGTCGTAAGGTAAATAAGATTAAAATACATGACATGACCTAAAAACTTAGTATCAAAGATGCCGGTTGGCACTTGAGAAGTGTGCCGGCTGTACGTGCTAAATGTGGTGTATAGTGTATCATGGTAACGATGAATATAATTTTTCTAAGTATAATTCACCCACAACTTCTCCAATATAATATTCTTTTCTTTTAAATTTAAGTACATTAAATCAAAATAAAACTTAAAAAATATTATTTTATTCACTAGGTGTATAAAAGTTGTAATTAATTAGTTGTTACTTAGAATATGTTTGGGAATACAAGTGTTATCAGATTACTTTATTATTATTCAAAAACTATTCATTATAATTCACAAATTATTTTACTACTATTTACAAATAATTTGATATACTCTTAGTTGCCAAACAGAACTTTAATCATTAATTTCTAAAAAAAATGTAGGAATTCTTATCGTGTTTTGTTGTCCTGATTAATTTTTCTTTGGATAATGTTAGGGATCCCGCTTTATTTTTTTTTTTTCAGTTTTTATTTTTTACCTAGAGGTTAAGAAATTATTGTTTAATAATATTGTGAATTTCCTTCTTTTTAAAAAAATATTTAAAAGTACTAAAAATGATGTGAAAAAAAAAAAAACTTAAATTTTTTTCACATCAATTTTTGGAGCGGGAGCTCCAACGGGATCCCAGATCCCTATCATTTTCCTTTTTCTTTTGCTGATAATTAGAGCACGAAGTCTAACATTGTGGCTTGGTGGCCTGGCCACGATCGAGGACGTCAAGTCAAACCAAGTCTTCTACATATTATAATAATTGAAGCTTTATAGCGATGCCTAAAATCCTGATCATCAGCATCCACAATATATATCAGTACTGCTCAGCTTGTGTTGCACATGATACGCGCTTGGAATCTAGCTTCTCGTCGACATCATGATTTAGAAAACTAGATTCACACGTTCAGAGTCAAGAAAAGAATATTAAGAAACGTCCTAGTTGAATATATGTATTATATATATATATATATACTCTGCAAATCCTTTTAAGAAAAATCTGATCGATATATATGGATGATGCTACTTAGTTTCATAAATTTGGCCTCTCAAATTTATCACTAGTGCAATTATACTTTATTTTAGTTTATTTTATTTCTTTTAAAGGTATTTTAAACATCTATAAATATTAATAGATAGCACCGCTTTATTTCCTTTTCAATCGATTTCTTCCCCAGCATCCAACTAACCCGAATGTCCTAATTAATTCATTTGCTGACCTTACATATTTAAAAAATAGAACCTTTGTTTGTCACTTTGTATATCGAGTACTTTTGATTTTGTTCTCAACGTCAATACAACTCCTCAATTTTGATTTGATTAGCAACAATATAATATATTACCAAATAAACCTACCTACGTAGCCTATTATTTGGAAAAAAAAAAATTACTCTTAACAATCTAAATCATGTACGTCATAGCTGACATAATAACAGGTAGCTATTCCAACTAATTAATCATTTTTTATATATACTCGATGGGACCCCGAGGGTGGTTTTCTTTTTTTAAATTTTATTAAATTAAGTAAATATATTTTAATGCTGTTGTGAATTATTTTTTAAAAATAAAAAATAAAAAAACATATTAAAAAAAGAAAGGCACTGTCGGGAGCCAATGTAGCTGTAGCGCCACTCTTTATTAATTGAACATGTCTAGCTAAGTACACCAACTTTCCAAACTGCATCTACGTACTTGCATGCAGGTACGGTACGAAACACGCAATTACAGTTTCAGAAATGCTAGACTCCCCACCTGGGCAAAGTATCTTCGTTGACAACTGCGCACACAAGAGACGTACGTTGAATGATCATTAGAGCGGCCTAGACGATCGAGCTAGCTAGGCTGCTAATCTCTGTCATGCCAATCATGACATAAATAATGGGAAAGTTAATGTGAAGTCTTGTAGATCATGCCATGCATGCATGCAGCTAGCCAGCAAACAAAGATATTGCCCTGCAACTTTAAGCAATTAGAGTGTGGGTCCGCATGTAATATACAGAGTGGCCGTGGAAATTCGATCTACGTGATCTCCTGCATGGCTATATATGTTTCACCCTTTCCACATTTGTCCAAGTATGAAACAAGAGTAGCCGAGATTCTTTAGATCAAATTTTCTTTCTCCCATGTATATATAAAAAAAAAAAGCATGAAACACGAGTACATGATGACCGATGATCATAAGAATCCTTAAGAAGTGTTTAATTAACTGTAAACCAAAGAAAGCGAGTACAAATTAAAGAGCCTTTAGAAACGAAATTTTACTTTTAACCAGATTCTTTGTTACAAATTTTGTTCACATGTGTATTGAGGATTCTCGGATATCCTCACCTAAATTAGCGGCTTCCCATGCATATGTGTAATGATTGATCCTTGATAGCACTGTTCATCCGGGTCGGATTTTTTTTCTGTACGGTCCGGAACTCAGAAAATCGGATTATGGTTTTGGATTCCAGTCTGGATCAAAATGGATCCGAAACCTGAATTGTCAAACCCGGACCAACACGGTCCGGGTACCGGTTAAGAACCCGGGTACCGGATTTAAACCCGATACTCAGGTCTTTTTAAAATGAACCCTGTTGGTAAACCCCCTGACAGTTCGACTCATTTTTCTCTCTCTCTCGCTCTCTCTCTCATTGGGCTGCGGCAGAAGCAGAAACCCTAGGTCCTTAGCCGCCACCATCGTGACCCCGTCTTCGTCGTCGTTGCCGTCACCGCATCTCCTTCACCAGTACCCGAGTCTTTTTAAAAAGAACCCTGTTGGTAAACCCCCCGGCTCACTTCTCTCTCTCTCTCTCTCTCTCTATACGCTACAGTAGAAGCAGAAACCCTAGGTCCCTAGTCACCACCATCGTGACCCCGTCTCCGTTGCCTTCGCCGTCGCCGCATCTTTGTCGTCGACGACCTTTGCCTCTAGGTCGTTGTTCCAATACTCTCTCTCTCTATCTCTCTCTCTCTCATTGTAACTATGTTTCTATGCTTGAGCACAAGGGTCATTGGGTATGTGAACTATTTACAGTTGAGATGGGTCGTGCAGTGGTGAATGCATGATGCTTTGACCATCTGTTTGCTGGTGGCCGTGTGGTTTTTGAAATGTTTGGAAACTTTTTTTTTTAATCTGTATTGGGTATAGACTTGTTTGTGGGTTCGTTTATTCTCTATTTTAATGAATCTATTTGGTTGTTGGGAAAGTTAAAGGAAAAAAACCAAATTTGTTTACTTTGTCTTTTTCACTCTCTATATGTACTCATCCATGCCCTGTTTGAGTCCAAGAGAAATTTTCATAAACACTACAGTTTGAGTCCAATGTATCTGGAATTCTTGATGGTCAAGTCGATGGCTTTTTCATTTTTTATTTTTGAGCTTAAAAAGCTTCTTTCAATTAAAAAATAATAATAATCTGGGTACAACCCGAAACCCGGGTTTTGGCTCGGTCTTACCCGGACCAACCCGGTCCGGGTTTCGACTTGGATTTGAAACCCGGGTTCCAGTCCGAGTATACCCGAGTTCCTGCATCAGAACCCGAATGAACACCCCTAATCCTTGATCCTAGGAGATTGATCACTTATTTTTGTACATATTTTCCATTCTAGTTGTAATTACCATTGATGTATATTCCTTGTATACACTTTGTACAACTCTATAAATGGAAAACATTTACCACCCTCAAAGGTGTGGTGGTTCTACGAAAATATTCTCATGGTATCAGAGCAATACCTAAATTAACCTCCCTTTGATTCCGATGGCATCCAATGGCATCTAATCTTTCTTCCAGCTCTACTCTTTCTTTCAACACCATGATTCACCTGATTGTGACCATTAAGTTGTCATCTTCCAATTACCTACTCCGGAAGAGTCAGCTTCTTCTCTCAATGTGGACATGAACAGTTAAATGAAGCCAGAAGGCTATCTTTAATTACGAATCTATTATAAGTAAGAGTGAGGCCTAGTTTCAAGAAGACTAGTGGTACCACTTTTCATTCTAGATCATACCCAATCATACTTCTTCTTGATATTGATAGAGTAAAGAGAATAGAGACGCAGACAATGTTTTTGAATAAAGTTCTTTGAAGAACTTTCTCACAGAAAATTATCTTTCATTTTAGAATATCTTTGCACGCCATACAGCATACATGAGGACAGTATATATAAACTTTTACATAACAGAATTTGCAGTCTATTGCCATACATCTTGTGACACCTGTCTAGCCTAGTCATTGTTGCCGTTACAAGGGAATTCTGCAGACTCATTTTTCACTATTCTAGAAGATTATTTGGAGGCACATAATTCTGCTGCCTTAACATCCCCCCGCGATGCAAGCGGCATTGAGGTAAGAGTGAGGCTTGATTGAAGATGCAAATAACGATTTGTTGAGAGAGGTTTTGTAAGGATATCAGCAATCTGATCTTTGCTGGACACAAATGATACTTGAAGGGATTTTGCTGCCACTCTTTCACGCACAAAATTGTAATCCAACTCAACGTGTTTGATTCGAGAGTGCATAATTGGATTCATAGACAAGTAAGTGGCACCAAGGTTGTCACACCAGAGCGTAGGTGGAGAGGAGAGAAAAACACCAAGTTCCCCTAAAAGCAACTGCAACCAAAGAAGCTCACAAGCGGTGTTAGCAACAGATTTATACTCAGCTTCTGTGGAAGACCGAGCAATTGTGGGCTGTTTCTTAGATCCCCAAGAAATCAAATGATTCCCAAAATAGACACAAAAACCACCTGTGGATCGGCGATCATCTGGGCATCCGACCCAGTCAGCATCAGAGAAGACAGACAATTGATGAGAGGAAGTGGGAGAAAAGTATAGACCAACAGATCGCGTGTTATTAAGATAACGCAAAATACGTTTGACGGTTGTCTAGTGGGGAAGCCGAGGGCTATGCATATATTGACACACACGATTCACTGTAAATGAAATATCAGGACGAGTAAAAGCAAGATACTGTAAACTACCAACAACACTACGATACAATTGAGGATCCTCAAAGGTACAACCATCTAAAGCAGTCAGTTTGTCAGATGAAGACATGGGAGTTGAAACTGACTTGGAATTATGCATGTTGGTTTTACGTAATAAATCAGTAATATATTTGGACTGAGTTAAAAAGAGGCCAGAGGATGTTCTATGTACTTCGATACCCAGAAAATAATGCAAAGACCCGAGATCCTTAACTGAAAAGGAAGCTCGTAAGGCAACAATGAATTCAGATATAAGCAGAGAACTGGACCCAGTCACAGTGATATCATCAACATAAATGAGAATAAACAAACAGTCCAAGTTTTTACGCATGATAAACAGTGAAGAATTAGAATTTGAGCTACGGAATCCTAAAGACAACAATTTATCACTGAGTTTAGCAAACTAGGCCCTAGGAGCCTGTTTCAAACCATAAATCGATTTGTGTAACTTACAGACATGATGAGGAAAGTCAGAATGCATGAACCCGAGAGGTTGTTTCATGTACACGTCCTCTTCAAGGTCACCATGGAGGAAAGCATTCTGTATATCCAGTTGGTGAACTACCCAGTTAGAAGATATGGCCAAAGACAGAAGAAGCCTGATAGTAGTGGGTTTTACAATAGGACTAAACGTCTCATTGTAGTCGAGACCGAGCTGCTGATGGAACCCATGAGCTACAAGCTGAGCTTTCGACGCTCAAGTGTGCCATCAGCTCTCCGTTTAGTCTTTAAAACCCACTTAGAACCGAGAAGATTGTAGCCTGGAGAGGAAGGAACGAGATCCCAAGTCCAAGTATGAAGAAGGGCATCAAACTCGATGGACATGGCTTGACGCCATTCAAGATGTTTGGAGGCTTCTGTAAAGGATGAAGGGGGACAGAGGCTGTTAGTTTGAGATCTTGTAACCATAGAGTGTATGAGAGGTGGAGAGATATTAGTAGGAATGGAGCTCGAAGGCTGAGAAGAGGGACTGACAGTGAGAGGAGTATTGACGGCAGAGTTAGGGTTTGCTTGAGGAGATGAATTGGGATGCAGGGGAGTGTGAGACGAAGCAAAGTTTAGGTGAGATATTGGGGAGTCTAAAGAGGGATTCGGGCTAGGGGACAGAGGACTGATACTGGACTGAGAGATTATGGGCCGAGTTTGTGAAGATGAAGAAATTAACAGGTCAGTTGATGAGAAAGGGAGACCCTAAGTAAAAGAAAATGTATGAGGGGCTGGGCCAGAGGACTGAGGCGTATGAGTGGGCTGAGAGAGTGGAAAAACAGTTTCATCAAATAAGACATCCCTAGAGATATAATTACGGCCTGACTCAACATGTAGACAAATGTACCCCTTATGATCTGGGCTATAGCCCATAAACACACATTGTTTAGAGCGATAGTCCAATTTATGACGATTGTAAGGCCATAAATTAGGACAACATGCTGAACCAAACACACGGAGAAAGGAATAATCCGGTGTTGTACCCATTAATATTGCAAAGGGACTCTAATTTTTAAGGACATGAGTGGGCATGCGATTTATTAAATATGTGGCTGTTTGAAAAGCCGCGGCCCAATAATTTTGAGGAATCGAAGCATGAGAAAGAAGTGATAAGCCTGTTTCGATTATATGACGATGACGCCGTTCAACACTACCGTTTTGTTGGTGAGAATAAGGACAAGTAACACGATGATTAATGCCCATATTACGAAAAATAGGATGAAGGGGCTGAAATTCACCCCCCCAATCTGTCTGAACCGAACGAATAGTTGAAGAAAACTGAGTATTGACATATTTAAGAAAAGCTAAAACAATAGTTGTAACATTAGACTTTAATTGCATGGGAAACGACCAGATGAACTTAGAGCAATCATCAACAATGGATAAAAGGTAGCGAGATCCCTTAGTAGATATGACTGAGGCAGGACCCCATACATCAACAAACAGTAATTGAAAAGGAAAAACAGAACAAGTCGGAGAGGCAGGATGAGGAAGAGCATGAGCTTTTGCGGTGGAGCATGCCGAGCATGAAGAAAGAGCTGTGCTGGTGGTAAGCGGTAGATGAAACTGTTGAAGGATCAAAGAGATTGTACGGGAAGAAGGGTGGCCCAACCTGGAGTGCCATAGCTGAGCAAAAGTTCTAACACTAGAAAAAGCTTTCAGAGAGATAGAAGAAGGCACTGTATCCGTATGAAACACATATAAGCCATCCTCAACGTGCCCCTAAAGAAGAGTGTCCCGGGAACATGCATCCTTCACAAGAAAAGAAGATGAATGAAACTCAAAAACTACATTATTATCATGACAAAACTGACGTACTGAAAGTAGATTGCGAGACATAGAGGGAACATGAAGAAGATTGGTAAGAAGAAATTTGCCAGTGTTGGAGCTAAAATTTGCATATCCAGTATGCTGTATAGGAAGGCTGGAACCATCTCTGATGCAGACTTGGTCAGATCCCTGATAAGCACTCGAATCCACATTAAGGTTATGAATATCAGACGTAAAGTGATGCGTCGCAGCGGTGTCTGGGAACCATGTATTTGATGAAAGTGAAGATGGAGCAAGAGCAGAGTAATTAGCAGTGAAAGCAGTAGGAGGTGGGGTCGGGTAAGAATGGTCATAGCGGTGGTAACAAGCAGCTGTTAGATGACCAGGTTTATTACAAACCTGACACACAGGACGAGAGTCAGAGCGAGGGGAAAAAAATTGGCCTGTTGTTGAGGTGGGCGTGGTCCAGGGAGAATACACCTACCATTTCCACGACCACGACGTCCCCCACGGAAATGATTTCCACGACCACAGGAGAAGTTAGCAGAGGGCGAGACTCGGGTGGTATTATGAGCTGCGATAGTGGTTCCCAAAAGCAAGGATTGGATTTGATGAGAGAGCATGGAGTCATGATTCAAAAGATAGCTAAATAGCTGGTGAGGTGAAAGGGAGTCTGGTCGAGTAGTCAAAGAGGTTACGAGACTCTCATACTCAGTACCAAGGCCAGCGAGAAGATAAATGGAAAGTTCCGAATCATCAAGAGGACGCCCAGCAGTAGCTAAGGATGAGGCTAGAGACCGAACTTTGTTATAGTAATCAGTCATTGATTCAGAGCCTTTTTTTTATAGTGGCTAACTGGAACTTTGTGTGAATGAGATGCGCAGAGGATTTGGCAGCAAACAAGTTTTGCAAGGTTGTCCAAACCTCACATGAGGTAGAACAGTCCAATACTTGTGCTAAAACCGAGTCTGATAAAGAAGAGTTTATAGTGGAGATGATTAGCTTATCCTGAAGATGCCACTGACTGTGAGCAGGATTTGGGGCGTCATTAAGTGTAACAGGAGGTTGAGGGTGATATTTATGAAATGAGATGCAGAGTTGAGAAATTTAGGAGTGGAAGAAGTTTTCTCTGAAGCGGCCATAAGGATCAGACGAGAAAAAAAAAATTCCTTTTGGACGTTGGTCCTTTAGGCTCTAATACCATGATAAAGTAAAGAGAATAGAGACGCAGACAAGGTGTTTGAATAAAGTTCTTTGAAGAACTTTCTCACAGAAAATTATCTTTCATTTTAGAATATCTTCGCACGCCATACAGTATACATGAGGACAATATATATAAACTTTTACATAACAGAATTTGCAGTCTATTGCCATACATCTTATGACACCTGTCTAGCCTAGTCATTGTTGCCATTACAAGGGAATTCTGCAGACTCATTTTTCACCATTCTAGAAGATTCTTTGGAGGTACATAATTCTGTTGCCTTAACAGATATAACATATTTTAAGTAATTTTATATATTTACCATCTAAATAAACAATCACTTAAAATATGTCACATCAGAAGAAGATGTGATTGGAGGTTAAAAAAAATTAAAATGATGAATGATATTTAAAAAAATATATATTAGTGATAGTACTTTCATTGACGATAAAAACAATTCATTCCATATACTTGATTTATGTAAAGATCAGTCAAATTCATAATTAATAAAAAAAAATTAGATATATATCGGGTTAAACAGTGAATGGATGAAATTTGTTCATTTGTTGGTTTCAATTAATTTCATATTTTCATTTATATATAATAAAAATTCTATGTGCAGACATTTTTATTTACTTTTGTTACACTTCACTAATATGATTAATTGTATAATAAGTATTTACAAGAGAACGTTCGGAAATATTTTTTATTAAATGCAAGCCAAACTTACACAATTAAAAATAGAGATATAAGACTTTTAGTAAGGGTACACGCGCGTGGTCACTATTTCTAATTATTTAGAAATATCTCTAATCATATATATTGATGGGACAATATCTTATGTGATTTATTTTATCAACTACTTACATAAAAATCATTTGAAATCATGTGTCACGTAAAAAGCGTGTTTGAAAATGACAAAATGTTAATTAAAATAAAACAGTGGATTATTATTCTTCCTGATTAGCGGTATATATTACCCTTTCTAATTACTGGTACGTACGCTGGTTATTGAACCGGTCAAGAAAACCGGCCACTTGACCATATTATATACACTACTGCTAGCAGAGTACCTTAGGCAAGGATTTTCCTTCAATATCAAAGTAATGGAAGTAGTTGGTGTATAAAGTTATAAACAGTAATATCTATTAATAATTAAAGTTGTTGACCAGAAACACCCCCAAACAATAAATAATGTTATTACTGAAAGCAAATAATGAGATCAGACATTCTGAAGCTCCACAAAATGACAAAAAAAGGCGTAGCCCAGCAGAGACGAAACTAAAAATCTAATTTAGGGGTCAAAAGTATATGTAAAAATTTATATAAAAAGTAAAGCATAACTCTATATATATAATAAAATAAAATAAAAATACATATTTTCGAAGTACAAGTTTGAATGCATAAGAAAATACATAACCAGTTATGCTAATTGAACTCATTCCTCTTTTATTGAATAAAACTTATTAATTATGGCATTCATATTAAATCTTTTAGCAATTTCTTTCTCAACGTAGACTATCAAAAAATGTCCAAGAAAGTTATCCTTAATTTTGTTTCGAAACCTTGTCTTAATAATGTTCATAGTCAAAAAAACTCGTTAAATAGTTGCCATCGAAATTGGAAGTGTCAAGACGAGTCCAAACAAAATAATAAACTCTAGACTTTTCAATAGCTTTCAATATCTGACATAAATGAGAAATTGTAGTCAAGTATTGTAGATTTGGATGATAAGGCACATCGTGTATGTAACTGAAATTTTAGTTGATCTTTTCTTATTCAGTAAAATCTTTTGGATAAAACTTCTCTAGAAGACCATATTATATATTATTGCCAAATTTTAAACGATTGAGATCAAATATGAATATGCATATATAGTGCTTTGCTTTGGGTCATGGAGAAGCTCAATACTTTGGAACATGATCAGAATTGCTACTTTTAAAGTTATATTTATTTATTCATTTTTAGTACTCTACATGGAAAGCTTGCATCATTCATTTTCACATAATCAATATATAATTTGTCATTTTTGTTATTCTATCTTAATGTCTAAATATGTGTATGTTTAAAAATTAAAGAAGAATAAAAATAATAAATTACATTTTAATTTGATAGATATGTGTGGTATAAAGCTTCCATCTTTGTATAATTTTTCTGTGCAAAACTTATATATATATATATTTTGATAAGTAAAACAGTAGAAAACTTTTATATACTAATATAGTAATATATATAAATATATATATAGTACATATATTGTCAAAAAAAAAAAAAAAATTTGGAGGCCAGGGGCGCCTTACCTAGTCACTGTGGCCCGACGCGTTTTTCTCCCCTAAACCAATCATAAAGCATACGAGTCAAATTTCTTCAGCGAAACTTTTCCACTTATCAAATCAAAGGGAACAACGACATAAATATCAGTCATATCTAAATTAATTAATAGAAAACGCCATGAGAAAGTGAAATTAGTTGATAGCACCATGTCGTCTATACATATACATACATATATATATATTTATATATTTATATCAGTACCTTCGAGACATTACTTTTATCCATTTTTCTCTTTCGGGAGTGTCGTCTGGCTACATTATGCAAACTTTGACGCAAGTTTTACTGTGAATCCCATTGATCAACAAACTCCGGTAACAGAAAGTTACGAAATTTCTTCGGAAAGATAAGCATGCATCATGCGCATTCAATCTACCAGTCCATAAAAAAAATCGAGCAGCACAAAACAAATAAAAGAAAACAACTACTTTTAGATTCCATTATTATTTATTTTTAGAAATAAATTACAATATAAGTCTCTCTGGGTTTGGCTTTGTTAATATAGATCCTTGGCGTTTAAAAAGTTAATCCCCTTCTGCAAATTTGTCCTCCCATTCATTTTCTGGGGGGAATTTGATGATATATAAATAGATGTGCACATCATCTTTCCCACAATGTTCATATATGTGCTTTTTATATATATGGTGTCATCTTGTGAAATTATCATTTTTCTTAAAAAATTAAACTTAAAAGAAGAAATAGATTTAATCATTCAAAAGTCTTAATATTTTTCCTCGCGTGTGGATTGAACTTTTCCTCAATAAGTAGGCCTAACGTGTTAAATATTTAATTAAATCAGGTAAGAATGTAGAGTCACGGTTCAAATTTATAACATTCGCTCTGATATTATGTGAAATCACTTCTTACTTAAAAAAATAAGTTTATGGTGATAAATTTATTCATTTATATTTATCTTAACGCATCTTATCACATAATCACAAATTAAACACTTCAAAATTAAAAAGAAAAACGAAATTGAACAAAAATAATGACTAATGACTCAAAAGTAAAGTTCTATGCAACACGGTGTCCTAAAGCTCTTTCCACCATTAAATCGAGTGTGGACTCTATGGTGTCGAGCGAGAAACGCATGGAAGCATCCTTGCTCCGCCTTCATTTTCACGACTGCTTTGTTCAAGTAATCTCTCTCAATTTCTCCTTTTAATTTCCTTTTCTTCTTGATCATCAGTGTCTTATATCTCAGCAAATCTACATCTACATGTGTTTGGGTGAGGATGTATATATATATACGTACGTGTGTGTGTGTCTGTGTTTTTGTGAAAGCTGATGAAACATTTAAATAAGATCATGTCTGTCTATTATCATAGCATGCTTCAACTCATGAATAGAAGAAAAACATACATTCTCCATGGTTAAAAGATGAGCTTGCCATTACCTTCGTCTATCCCAAAATAAATCTGGTGTTTGTGTGTTGAGGAGACTTTTGCTCTCTTCCCTCTGTGACATAGAAATGGCTCTCATGGAATCTAATGGGCCAACTCCATTTATATATATATATATATCTATCTATATAAGGTGAGAGTAAGGGCTTCCTCAAGTGCTCACTAAATAGCCCAACCCATTATGGGCTCACATTATGACTATCCTAGTCCACACATAAAAAATACAACAAACTCCCACTTGGATAGCAAAGTCATCCACACATAAATTGAATACGAACTTGCATTCAAAGAACACAATATGGATCAAGTGCATTTGCAAGCAACAAGTTATGAGTACGCCGATAGGATTCACGACATAAAACAAGTACCTACAATCACGATATCTAGACAAATAATATGCAAGTACAACACATATTAACACAAAAGTAATTGCTAGATTCTCAAATAAAGCCCAACGAGACACTATTTTATACACAAAAGATCTCATAATTAACACAAAATATATGCAAAACGAAATATAGCAACCAAGTGCTCATAATAAATACAAAGATACATCTTCCACTAACTTAATAGAATAGAAGACTCTAACAACCCATGCTCTTGAAACAGTTTTGGAGCTAAACTTTTAGTTAGTGGGTCAGCTAACATATGCTCTGTGAAAATATGCTCAACACAAATATTAGACTCGGTTATTTTCTCTCCAACAAACAAATACTTAATATCAATATGCTTGGAGCGAGAAGAGCTCCTAGTGTTTAGAGAGAAAGCGACTGTTGTTGAATTGTCACAAAATATCTTCAACGGCCTCAAAATGGTGTTCACAACACCTAGCCCCAAGATAAAGTTCTGCAACTATATAGCCTGACATGTAACTTCATAACAAACTACATACTTTGCCTCCACTGTAGAGGAATCTATAAGTGTCTATTTGATCATTTTCCTTGAAACAGCTCCTCCTACCATCCTAAAAACATAACCAAAAGTGGATCTCTTGTCATCTAAACAACCCGCAAAATTGACATCAGAATATCCAACTACTTCAAGAATGTCAGATCACTGATATGTAAGCACTAGATCTTTAATGCCTTGCAAATAATTAAGTACTTTCTTTGCAACTTTCCAGTGAGCCAAACCAGGATCGCTTAAGTATCTCCCAAGTACACCAACAACATAGGCAATATCAAGTCGCGTAGATACTTGAGCATACATCAAACTACCCACTACCGACAAATAGGGAACCATTTGCATTTGAGTCCTCTCACTATCATCCTTAAGGCATTGAGACTTAGAAAATTTATCATCTTTTACAATATGTGCTTTTCCATGAGAATAAGCCCTGTTTGTTTACACAAAACTATTATCTCATCTCATTTCAATCATTACAACTTTTTCAAATTTTCATATAAAAATATAATAAACAATTCAACATTTTCAAATTCCAACATAAAAATAATACTAAAAAATATATTCTACCAATTTTTTTATTCAACTACTATTCAAAACATCTCATCTCATCTCATCTGAACTGTGTATCTAAGCAGGGCCTAAGAATGCATATTAAACCTACTTAGAACTCAATCAATGTAGGTTTTTTGAGATAATCCAAGAACGCCTCTAGATCTTTCACAAAAAATCTAGATACCTAAAGCATAAGAGGCTTCACCAAGATCCTTCATATCAAAATGAGATGACAACATGTGTTTTGTCTCAAACAGAAGCTCAATGTCATTTGCGGCATGTAATATATCATCAACATTATAAACAAAAAAAATATACTTACTCCCATTGACCCTCAAATACATGCATTGATCAACAAGATTTTCCTTGAATCGCAAGAGGTAACAATTTCATCAAACTTCAAGTACCATTATCTCGATGCTTGTTTAAGTCCATAAATTGACTTCTTTAGCTTGCACATCATATGTTCCTTATTCTTCACCTAAAAGCCATCTGGTTGCTTCATAGACATTTCTTTAGATAAATGCCCTTTAAAAAAAGTTATTTTGACATCCATTTGATGTAGTTCCAAGTCAAAATGAGCTACAAGTGCCATAATTATCCAAAATGAGTTTTGGTAGACACTAGAAAGAACCTATCACTATAGTCAATGCTCTCTCTTTGGCTAAAGCCTTTAGCAACGAGTCTAACCTTGTGCTTCTCTACTTGGCCACTAGAATCATGTTTGGTTTTGAAGACCCATTTGCAACCTATTGGTTTGCAACCATTCAATAACTCAACCAAATCTCATACATTATTTTGACACATGGACCTCATCTCATCATGCATAGCCTCTACCCAATGTGAAGACTGGGGACTATCAATGGCCTCTTGAAAAGAAGCCGGATCAATAGATGTTCCAACACTAAACTCATGCTCTTGCAAATAGATCATATAATCATCAGAGATTGAAGGTCTATGTGTGCTATGTGATCTCATCAAATGAGCATTATTAGTTGTCCCTTCAATGATAGTAGGTCTATTGTCAATAATGGGTTCTTGAGTAATAGCAACAGGGTGCTCTATATGCAAAGGTAAAATTATAGATGAGAAAATAATAGGTACCGGGACAATGACACACTCTTCCTTGAATGCAATATCTCGTGGCATTGAATACTCACAATTAATATCATCCTTAAAGTAAACAGCTTGATTCGACTCAATAATTCTAGTTGCACGAGAAGGAAAATAAAACCTGGAGCCTCTTGAGCCAATACAATAGTCCACAAATACCCAGTAATGGTTTTAAGATCAAGTTTCTTTAAGTGTGTATTGTAAGGTTTTACTTCAACCTTGCTGCCCCAAACATGAAAATGACGCAAACTGGGTTTCTTTCCTAGACCATAATTCATAAGGAGTTTTAGGGACTGACTTGCTTGGTACTTGGTTCAAAATATATGCAGTGGTTTTTAAAGCCTATCCCTACATGAACTCAGGTAAATACGAGTGACTAAGCATACATCGCTTCATATCCATCAAAATACAATTTCTTCTTTCTACAATTTCATTTTGCTCAGGAGTGCCAAGCATAGTATATTGTGCCTCAATCCCACATGCTTGAAAGAATCTTGCAAATGGTCCTGCATTTTGCCCAGTTTCATCATATATTTCATAATACTCTCAACCTCTATCAGATCTCATAGCTTTAATACGGTTGTCTCTCTGAAGCTCAACCATAGCCTTGAAAGCTTTAAAGGCTTCCAATGATTCCGAATTTTCACCAATGAGCTCAATGTGGCCATAATGAGAATGATCATCAATAAAGGTGATGAAGTTCTTATAATTCTCTAAGGCAGCAGGAGTGATGGGACCACATATATCAGTGTGTATCAAATCCAGAACATTATCTCTTCTGCCAATCTTTTGCCTTCTCACTTTAGCAGTTAACTTTCCTTTAATACAATCAACACAAGTGTCAAAATCAAAAAAATCTAAATTAACAAGGACACCATCTTTGACCAACCTTTCCGTTCTAGGTTTGGAAATGTGACTCAATCGTTTGTGCCGTAGCATGGAAGATGCTTCATTCAATCTACTCTGTTCGGAGCCAATTGCAGCATTTACAATATGTGTATTAGAAGAACAATGAGTCAAAATGGGAATCAAGTCAATTTTATATAAACCATCAGATAAAACACTAGAACCAATCACAGCAGAGTCATAATGTATCGTAACCTTTCTGTTTGCAAATACAAAAGTGTAACCACATTGGTCCAAAAGAGGAAAAGAAATAAGATTCCTCCTTATGGAAGGTACAAAAGCAGTGTCTTTTAGGTCTAAAACTCCCCAAAGGCCAAAAGAAGTCTGATTGTTCTAATGTATTCAACTTTAACCTTCACGCCATTTCTCATATTTACCATCAACTCCCCATCACTCGGCTTTCTGATGCTTCTTCATTCCTGAAAAGAATTTATAATGTGAATTGTTGCACCAGTATTTAACCACCAAGTATTAGAGGAAACATCAATTATATTAGACTCAAAACATACTAGTGTCATATGTGTCCCTTTCTTTTCTAACCAAGCTGGAAATCTCCTACAATTTGCCCTTTTGTGTCCAAACATGTTACAAAAATTACATTTTCTTTTAAAAACTTCCATTTTAGGATTAAAAGAAGTACCCAAGCTAGCTTGTTAAGTGAGCTTTCAACCCTTTTTCACCTTATAAGGCTTACTGCTGTTTTTGCTCCAAGAAATTTTTTTCTTGAAATTTCCAGAGTCTTGAGTTATAACAAATGCAGCTTGAGACCTCCCCTTTTTTATCACTTCTTCCTCTTGAGAGACAATAGCAGTCATCTCACTCAAGTTCCATTCATCTCTTTGAGCGTTGTATGTGGTCTTGAGAGCATCAAATTGAGACGGCAGAGATTCAAGCACTTGCCACACTAGAAAACTATCTGCCCACTCAACTTTCATTTCTCTCAACTTATTAAAGAAATGAGTAAGCTTCACAATATGCTCACGAACTTCACTGATACCATCGTAAGTCGTGGTAGTAAGCAATTTCATGAGGGTTCCCTTCTCTGCTTTGTCAAATTTTGTGAACTTCTTCCAAACAGCGTCTAAAAAATCTTTGGGATTAACAATTTGGTGAATGCTCTGCCTAATAGACTTGTCAATGGTGTGCCTCATTATCATAAGACAAGTCCTATTTGAGTGCTCTCAATGCTCATAGTGAGTTTTCTCCTCAATAGAGCTTTCATTAGTAGGCTTGGCAGGTATCTCAGTCCTTAAGGCCAAATCCAAATTCATAATTGCCAAGCTAATATGGAGGGACTCATGCCAATCCTCATAATTAGTTCCCATTAGTGTTTTGATGGCAGATAATTAAAGAGACGATTTAGGATTCCCAAAAACTGAGGACATCACAAAAGAAAGTAATTAAGCATGTGAAAATGCAAATCTAAATTATCTACATTTCTCAAAATATTAAAATATGTATCTCAAATTTATGTTAGTGTCCTAGTACATGATGGACACTCAAACATGAATTTCATTTCAAATTTATGCTAGGGTCCGTAATAGACAATGGACACTTAAACACGAATCTCATCTCAAATTTATGTTAGGGTCCGTAATACACAATGGATACCTAAACACGAATCTCATCTCAAATTTATGCTAGGGTCCATAATACACAATGGATCCTTTCGCATGATAAAGCCAAATAATTAAATACAACGACTTAAGAGGACTAGCTATCGAAAGGATATAACCAAGCCACCAAGTACAAGGTATTTAAAAATTTTATTTATTGTCCTATGTGTTCAGCCAAATAAATATTTACCGATAGGGTAAATTAATTATTCGTATGAAATTTAGTAAAATTACCATTCGCAAGGAATGAGCCCCATTTATATATACTAGTAAAGGGCAACGTGCACTACCTGTATGCCCAAATTTTAAAAATAAGAAAAAAAAAATAGTAAGAAATAGTAAATGGAAAGGTGAGAAATGAAATTTAAAGAAAAATTGAATAAAAAGTAATAAAAATTTAAAAAAAATAAAGTAAAGAAATAAAGATAAATAGTAAGAAATACTAACGTGCACTGTGAGATGTCGCACATGGCCGGGGGGACCCACCAAAAAAAAAAAAAATTTTGTTATCTTTGATATTCAAATCGATTCATATATCTATTACAAAGTAGTAACGCTTGATGGGTAAAAAATTATATTTTCATATGTTATTAGGTTCCATGTACAATTCATATACTAAGTGAAAAAATTTAATAAATCATGTGCTAGTAGCTAGGTCCACAAACATGTAACAATGTGTTTTTTTCTTATTTCAAACCAAAAAAAAAAAGTATGCTTTATTTTAAAATTGTCTAATTTATTAATAATTTTTTTTATAAACATTATTATTAAATTTGAAATATTTATTACACTATAAATTAAAACAAATAAAATTTTACGACAATGTAAATTTTATTTTCTTAATAAGTTAGATTTTTAATACGATTTTTTGTGTATTTCATATACCTAAATAAAATATGTGGTAGTTGCTAAGTTTACAAACACATAAAAATTATTATTATTATTATTTTCATTTCAAGCCCAATAAAAGAATGACTCATCCATCCCCCCAATCCCAGACCGAAAACGACATCTTTTTCACAAAATAAAACCATAATTCTACACCCACCCGTATAAATGCATCTTTACTGGTTTTCATCCTCATTTCACCTCTCAGACAACTCTTCTTCTCCCTTCTCGCTTTTTATAATTTTCTTTGTTCTCTTCTTGGTTCTTTTCATCTCTTTTATTTCTATCATCTCTCTCTCTCTCTCTCTCACTTTTTCTTCTTTTTTGTTTTTAACGTTTTCCTTGTTTCGGTAGTTTTTCTTAAATGCTTTTATTTCTTTAGATTTTCGGTTTTGTTTTTGCTTTCTACATACTTCAGCCCATGTTTTTGCAATTTGATTTTGGCAGATCTTACAGATCCGAATGTATATTCCTCAAATCTGCTTTATTTTTTGGATTTTTCTTATTTCCCTTTTCGTATTGTGGGTTATATATTTAACCTTTTTATCTATTTCTACCTCTCTTTTTTTCACATTGTTTCAATTTTTGTTGAGATTTTACAGATCTGATTATTTATTCTTCATATCTTTATTTTTTGTTTTTGTTTTTGTTTTTTTGGTTTTCTAGTTTTTTGGCTCTTGCTATGTTACAAATATGCAGCGTTATTTTCCAGATCTGCGTTTTTATTGGTGTTAGTCCACTTGTTGTATACTGGGTTGTTATGTTTTTTTCGTTGGATATACATGCTCTTCTACAGTTTTCTTTGTACGAGATGAGGCATGTTTTTTCTGTTGTCATTTGAGAAGTTGTGGAAGTCATGAGTTTCGAAAGGAAGATCTAAACAATTTTTTTTTCAGATCTGGGTTTTTTGTTTCTTGTTGTTGTATATTGGGTTGTGTTTATTTTTTGTTTGCTTCAACATGCATCTTCTTTTATTTCATTCTTTCTTAAATGTTTTTTTTTTCGAGTTGCAACAAATCTGAAAGCATACTTTTCAGATCTAAGCAATATTCTTTTTACTATTTCTCTTTTTCTATATTGGATTCTTGTTATGTTTTTTTGGTTAAATATATATGCGGTGTAAGAAATTCTTCTTATGTGTGCATAGTGTAAGCAATTCACACACGATACACTTACAGAACAAAGAATAAGAAGCATATCCAGGAATGCCGAGATTCAAGAGGAGGATCAATTCGAAATACACCAAAATTTTTCTATGAAGAAAGTGAGAATAAAGAAGAGCAGAGTGGAAGGAAAATATTAAATTCATGAGTTGGTTTCAGTCTATCAGAGGAAGAGATAAGATCATAAATGTAAGAAGACAATAATAGTTAGGTGGCGAAGGGAAACAAGAAACAAAAGTGGTTGAATTTGGTTATAAAATCAGGGATAAAATTGGAAACAAATCAATAAAAAATACGGACGTTCAGAAATGTAAAAAGACTAAAACAGTAGTCGGCAAAAGAAAAATAAAATGAAATAGAATGGAATTTTGGAATACAAGTAAGGGTAAAATTGGAAATGAAAATGTTAAACAAAAACACTGTTCATCTAACATTCGCATTTATATATATAGTAGATATATATATTTAAATAAACCCCTACCATATCCAATAATTTATTAGTCCTACGATGGCAGGAACATAACCAATTAAATCATCGGCTTTGTCAAACGAGGATATATATATATACATACACACATGTTCATATAAGCAATCGTTATATATATATAGGCTGAACACAAAATTTTATTTATTAACATTTGGCATTGTGAGACAAGTTTGCTGAAGCCAAAAATAAAAATAAAAGGTCCAAAATTGCGGCGTGCCCTTATATGCAAACTTTGTCTTGACTATAAAACAATTAAAAGCATCTTGCAGCCTTTCAGAATGTGGCAGCCTTGCATTTTTTTTATTATTAAACAATATATAAATGTGGTAGGCTTTTAGCTTTGCAGAAATAATAAAGGCTAATAGTAGCTTTTGAAGTTTTCTTAAAATATAATATATGCACCAGAATTTAAAAAAAGAAAAGGTTAAAAATACTCTCACATGAACGGCTTGTCCATAAACCGATTCCAGAAAATAATAGATATAAACCTTCCCTTGCAAAAAGTAAAAGATAACTTCAGACATACTCAAAAGTAAAAATAAAAGAATAAAAATAACTAAAAGAAAGAAAGAGGAGCACGCCATGTCTGTCCACCTGAGTCTCACTCCCACCACAATCTAAAACAAACGTTTATCTTAAGCCACCATTCCAGTGGAGTTTCTCCACGAACAAGGTAAAGGAGAACACATACATTGGCATTTGACCTCCATCTCCCCTCATGCTATTGTTTTTTTTTTATTATTATTTGTAATGATAACTCCTTTTTGAAATTTCAGTAAAATAAATTTATATATAACTTTTGGGCTCAACGATAAAATGAATGCATACAATCTCATAGTTTCAACAACCATCAGAGAAAACAAAAGGAAAATAAAGATAGAGTTCACACAACCATAAAAATGAGACAGGAAGCTCTGATACTAATTGATTAAACATTTAAATAAGATCATGTATGTCTATTATCATAGCATGCTTAACTCATGAACAGAAGAAAACATACATTCTCCATGGTTAAAAGATGAGCTTGCCATCACCTTCGTCTATCCCAAAATAAATCTAGTGTTTTTGTATTGAGGAGACTTTTACTCTCTTCCTTCTGTGACACATATATGGCTCTCATGGAATCTAATAGGCCAACTCAATTTATATATATATATATATATAAATATATATATATATGGGGTGAGTAAGGGCTTCCTCAAGTGCTCACTAAATAGTCTAACCCATTATGGGCTCACATTAAGACTGTGCTAGTCCACACATAAAAAATACAACAAACAACATATTGAATTAACACTAACATCAATAGGTTAATGATTTATGGAGATTACCTTACCTTGTGCAGAAATATTTTCTACCATTTTTATACAATTTCACTGTACATACATGTCGAGAAGGTCAATGATAGGCACATGGCTCCAAGCACACAAAATGGGGAAGACCTACCTTGTTTAGCATGCAGTGGTAGTATGCGATGATAGAAAACAGATTTTGACTATGTAAATCTTTCTCTTACTATGTAAATCAGAGATGTAACCAATCCAGTCTGGTTTTGGATAAAATTTAGGACTGAATCATCATGTACCTGTTTTGCATTTTCAAAAACCAATTACATATCGATTACCTTCTAAACTGGTACATCTGTTTTTTTACCATTTCCGATCCGGTTTTAAAATATATATACTAATTTATATATAGACTTCAAGTATATTACTAATAGTAATATAATATTAGACTATTAGTATTAGGCCATAAAATGTAAATTATAATTAATATACATTATATGCTAATGTATATTAGTATTACTATTTTACTAATGTATTATGTACTTATCAAAAAAGAATATATTGACAATTTATTAGGCTATAAAAATTTGGTAATAATATTTGAGTGATTTTCTTTCTCTTTTGGTAAATAATATTTTAGTGATCTTATTTGTAACTTTCGTATATAAATTCAAATCTTTTGATACTTAGGATTTATTTTTTTCAATTAATGTGATTTATCAGTTTAAATTTTTACAATTTCAGTTTATTTTTAAATTAATTTTTATTATTATATATATTATATATATAATATTATGATTAATATTTAAAGAATAATTTAAAATATAAATTATATAGAACCGGTCCGGTTCGGGCCTAAAAAGCCTAGAACGGAACCAGAACAGTTCCAGCCGGTTTTGCCATTACAAAAACCAATTCTGGACTGGACCAGTTTGACCGGTTTGGTCCGGTTTCCCTTTTTTTTTTTTACACCCTTAATGTAAATCATTTTTCTCTATATAATGAAAGAAAACCCTACGGAAATGGTATTCAAACCAATTAACAATTTTACATGGTATCAGAGTGGGGAATGATACCCTAGCTCTTTCTTTATTTTCTGTAGTAGTAGTGACAGCCTAGCTCCTTTCTTTATTTTCTGCTGGAGTGGCGGCAGGAGGACCACCACTGGTAGAAACTTTTTTTGGTTCCCATCTTTAGTCGCTTTTTTATTTTTCCCAACAAACACTTATTGGGACCACCACCGGTCACTAACGAAGACAGGAGAATTTGGGACAAAGAAATCACAACAAAGCTTTTCTATAAAGAGAAAAGCTACACCAAGCCAGTAAAACTTTCGGCCCTTTTATTATTATTCTTATTATTTATTTTCCTATCTTCTCTTGTCGCTGTTTCACATCCTCATGGCAAACGAGAAATCTTTGAACAATCCATATTTCCTCCACCATTCCGATCATCATGGAATGGTGCTTGTTTCCAAGCCTCTCAATGGGGACAATTATTCGACCTGGTGTAGGGCCATGACCATCTCTTTGAACGCCAAATCCAAGCTGGGTTTCATAGATGAGACCATCACAGTGCCAACTGTTGCAACCAAACCAGACGACTTTGCATCATGGAAAAAATGCAACAATATGATCCTATCTTGGATCCTCAATTCCCTCACACCAGATCTTGCAGACATCGTTATTTTTTCAACCACTGCCCTAGAGGTATGGGAAGACCTTCGGGATCTTTTTCTTAAAGCAATGCTTCTTGTATTTTTCAAATTGAAAGGGACATCGCTTGTCTCACTCAAGATCAGATGACTGTCACCACTTACTACACAAGGCTTAAAAAATTATGGAATGAACTGGGCTCTTATAATGACATTGTTTGCTCTTGTGAGGCAACTCATAAGAGACGCCGATTGATGCAATTTCTCATGGGACTCAAGGAGTCCTATAATGCAATCCGAGGACAGATCCTATTGATGAACCCATTACCTGATGTTGCAAAGGCCTACTCCTTCATTATACAATAAGGGTAGCAATGAAGCCCAAATGCTGCATGTGAGATACGGCGACCTCTGCCCTGTCTGTTTGAATGGATGAACCGGTGGCTCTGGCTGTTCGATACGGAAAAGGTTCTTCTCGTTCCAACTCCATTAATAAAAAAACATTTACATTACTTTTTGATCGAGACCATCATGTGCAAAACACATGTTGGAAGTTGAATGGGTATCTGCCAGGACAACGTGCACCAAACAAGTCTAACCAAGGAGGTCATCATCCTAAGCACAACAATAGCCATCCATTTTCAATGAATAATGTAAAGGAGGGGCCAATGATGCAAGAAATGCAGTCGGTAACAAATGGGCTCTCTAATTTGCAAATCCAACAATTATATCAATCATGAATGGTAATGGGATATCAGAATTCGCTACTCCTAAGGCTAATATTGCTAGTGTTGCTCTAGGTTTGTCACAAGCATTGTTGTGCCCCCATCAATTAATTATTGATAGTGGCACAACAGACCACATTACTTCATCTCCAACTTTGCTTATTAACAACAGAGACAACACCCTTTTGCCACCAGTTGTTATACCAAGTAGAGAACAGGCTCCGATTACATCTACTAGGACTTTACTACTGAATTCACTTATTTTTTTTAAAAATGTGCTTAGTGTTCCATCTTTTAAGGTGGATTTAATGTCTGAGTCGTATTACAATTGTTCAGTAACCTTCTTTCCTCATTGGTGTATTTAGAACTTGATGACGACGACGATGATTGGTTTGGGTAAACAACAAGATGGACTTTATTACTTGGTTGCAATAGCATCGGAGAAAAAAAAAAAAAAAAACAAAATACACCACCGGTAGCAGCCATTGCTCACCATTCATCCTATTCTCAGGTCACAGACTTGTGGCATCGCCAATTGGGGCATTTATCTTCCTCTAGATTAAATTTTCTGGTAAAAAATTTGTTGAATTTTCCTTCCAAGTCCAGTACTACTTGTGATGTTTGTGCACTTGCAAAACAAAGTCAGCTCCCATTTTCTACTAGCTCAATTTCGTCTATTAGACCTTTTGAGTTAATTGACTGTGACATTTGGGACCCTTAAATTACCTCTCTTTCTTGTGCCAAATATTTTTTTTACTATTGTGGTTGACTATTCTAGATTCACGTGGGTATTTTTTATGAACCACAAAAGTGAAACGCAGCATTTACTTGCCAATTTTTTCTCTTTTGTCCAAACACAATTCAATGCCTCTATAGCCAACATTCGAGTTGATAATGGAGTGGAATTCTTCTCTGTGTGGGAGTTTTATAAGCAAAAGGGCACCATCTATCAACATTCTTGTGTCTATACTCCCTAACAACATGGGGTTGTAGAGCGCAAATATCGTCATATTCTTTAGTCAGCTCAAGCACTTCACTTCCAAGCCCATCTCCATTTATATTTTTGGGTAGAATGTGTTTTCACATCAGTTCATATAATCAATCGTTTACCCACACCACTTCTTTCTCGCCAAATTTCTTTTGAACGACTTTATGGCAAGAATCCTCCTTATTCTCACCTCAAAGTTTTTGGGTGTCTTGCATATACTACTAATGTGCATGTTCCTCATAAATTTGCCCCTTGAATGAAGCATTGTGTTTTTCTTGGTTGCCCAATTGGTCTGAAAGCTTACAAGCTCTATGATCTTGCAAGTTATCAAGTATTCACTAGCTGCGACGTTGTTTTTCATGAAAATATTTTTCCTTATGAATCCACTCCATCTATTTTCACAAATTTAGCACCCGTCATTCCTCTTCCTATGTCCGATCCTTTCTCTTCAGGACCCCTTTCAACCATACAACAAACACCACCACTGGAACCAATCCCTCCACCAACTCTAGTATCGCTTTCTCATTTGGGTCCTGTCCAGCCCACCCAAACTAGTCCTCCTCTCACACCTGCCTTACACAGTTCTCAATGACCTCATGTTCCTTCCACAGCTCTATGTGACTATGTTTGCAACCAAGTGACGTCTCCCAAACAATTGTCGCCTTCATCATATGTTCTACAAAAAGGTACATGGTATCCTCTTTGTAAATTTATCTCTTACCATTGTTACTCACCACAGCATCGATCCTTTACTGCTCTTTACTGCTACTATCAGTCAAGATATTGAGCCTACATCTTATGCCGAAGAAGCTTATCATTCCCACTGGCTAGAAGCAATGCAATATGAATTGGCCGCTTTAGAAGCCAATGACACTTGGTCCCTTACTTTTCTTCCTCCTGGAAGAAGCCTATTGGTTGTCGTTGGGTTTATAAAATCAAACATCACTCCGATGGTATTATTGAGTGTTACAAAGCTCATTTGGTTGCAAAAGGATACACACAGCTAGAAGGTATCGATTATCATGACACGTTTTCTCCCACTGCCAAACTGATTACTACTCGTTGTTCATTAGCTTTGGCAGCTGCTCAGAATTGGCCTCTCCACCAACTTGACGTCAACAATGCTTTTCTTCATGATCGTCATTAAAAAATTTATATGTCTCCACCTCTTGGTCTTCGGCAACAGGGAGAGAACCTAGTGTGTCGCCTCAACAAGTCGTTATATGGCTTAAAACAAGCTTCCCGTCAATGGTTCTCCACAGCTATCCAAGATGCCCGAATTGTTCAAGCTAAAGCAGATTACTCGTTGTTTGCATGTCTAAAAGGCAAATCTTTTACAACCTTGTTGATATATGTTGATGATATTCTCATTATGGGTAATGACCTTACTGCCATTTCTACTCTTTAACAATTTCTGTATAGTCATTTTCGAATAAAATATTTGGGTGACTTGAAGTATTTTCTAGGCATTCAAGTCTCTTGGTCAAAAAAAGGTATTTTCATCTTACAATGAAATATACCTTGAAAATTCTAAAGGATGGTGGTTTTTTAGGTGATAAACCTATGAACTTTCCCATGGAGCAGAACATAAAGCTCTCGGATGCAAATGAATTGCTTAAAAACCAATCTCAATATAGGCGACTTGTTGGACGCCTAATATACTTGACTATAACTCGATTAGATATAACTTATTCGGTACATGTGGTAAGCAGATTTATGCATGAACCACTTAAGCCAGATATGGAAGCTGCCTTGCATGTATGTGTTGCGTTATTTGAAAAGTAACCCAAGACAAGGCTTGTTTTTCCCTTCTCAGAAGAATTTATCTTTGCAAGCCTTTTCTTATTCGGATTGGGCTGGTTGCCCAACATTTCGTAGATCCACCACAGGTTATTGTGTTTTTTTGTGGTCTTCTCTTATTTCTTGGCGAACAAAGTGACAGAAAACCATATCTCTCTCCTCAGTAGAAGCAGAATATAGAGCCATGATAGGTACATGCTGTGAATTATCTTGGTTGCGCTCATTGTTGAAGGATTTGCGAATACTACATTTGAAGCCAGCATTGTTATATTGTGACAACAAAACAACCTTACACATAGCAGCAAATCCCATTTTTCATTAAAGAACCAAACATATAGAAATTGATTGTCATTTTATTCTCGACAAAATACAAGACAGTTCGATTGTAACCAATTATGTTGCTTCGGCAAATCAACTTGCGAATGTGTTTACCAAGCCATTGGGAAATGAAACTTTCTCAACTATGATACGCAAGTTGGGAGATCTTGACATTCACTCTCCAACTTAAGGGGGACTGTCGAGAAGGTCAATGATAGGCACATGGCTCCAAGCACACAAAATGGGGAAGACCTACCTTGTATAGCATGCAGTGGTAGCATGCGGTGATAGAAAACAGAGTTTGACTATGTAAATCCTTCCCTTACCATGTAAATCATTTTTCTCTATATAATGAAAGCAAACCCTATGGAGAGGGTATTTAGACCAATTAACAACTTTACAATACATTGTTACACATCCTCCATAGATGTTAATTAGTCCAACACACTACAAGAAAATTGGTTTTTCCCGACGTTTGAAATTCGCAGCAATAAAATGCAGCTAGCTAGCTTCGTCATAAATTAATGATGGTACTGCATGCCCCTTTTTTGCATTAATTCATTCCTATAAGACAAACATAACAAGAACACAAACAAGAAATATTATAATTTCATTAATTTGCCGTCAAGAGACGAATCATCATGCATTGTTGGTGTAATGTATTTTGGCACTCTTTACTTTGATCCTATCAAGATTTGAACTTCAGTTTGCATGTAGCCACACGTTTAAAATAAGTCATGGAAGTTATGGTTGCTTGCGATTCCTACAAAAGAATCATTATCAAATTACACTACATACTATGGGATCGTGTCAGTCCCGGGCTCAAGTCGCCCACTTTTGGCAGCCTGCTTGCTAACTTTTTCCACGTATAGCTAGACATAAAATTCATATATGTCTAATGGCAAATACATATATAATCATAAAGTTGTTTGCACAAAAGAAATTCACATGAATATATTTTTGTTTTGTTTTTTCATGAACAAAACCCGGAATTAATTTTGCTAATGGAAGTTGTTAGGGGTTATAAGATGTGTCAGCATTGGTAATTTGGAGTGAAAAGTGTGAAAAAATCCTATTAATTAAAGAATATATAGGAAGTACATTTTCCCTTAGATTAATCCTCATATTTTGAAAGCATGTGCATTTGCTGTTGTAAGATAGCTATACAGTGGTTAGAATTCCCTGTAGTAAGCAAAATAATTAACAAGGTTGAATAAAATTAATTAGTTTCTATAACAGTGGTGCGATGCATCAGTACTGTTGAACGGAACAGAGAAAGTAGCGGGGCCCAATAAGTCACTAAGGGGATGTGAAGTAATAGATATGTACAGCATCAAATCTGAAGTGGAGAAATTGTGCCCTGGCGTCGTCTCTTGTGCTGACATCTTAGCCGTTTCTGCAAGAGACTCCATCGTCGTTGTAAGTAGAAAATAAAAAATGAAAAACCCAACTTCATGCAAACTAGAAAAACTGAATTATAAACTACAACACTGGCACACATGACTATAATAATCTTTGATCTTTTGGCATAATATTGAATTGGATTCAGCTAGGTGGACCTAGTTGGACACTTCTATTAATATAGAAGATATAGAAGAATCTGCTGCACCAACAACAGCTACTGCAGAGGCACCGTAGACAGTTTATAGCATTGTACATTCTGTTATTTCTCTCAAGTTTTGTAACTGCATTTGATTCCTTTTATTCTTGGACTATTGTACAGAATATGGGTATAAATACCCTTGATATTGTAATCTGAATGATTATCAAAATACAAAATAATATTACATTCTATTATGGTATCACAGAGCCCACGACTAACAGTCCTCTGATCCATGGCGTCTTCTTCCTCCCTTCCCTCTCCAAACTCCTCAGCCATGTCCTCCTTCTCACACTTAGTCACTACAAAGCTCACAAATGATAATTTTCCATTATGGAGTGTACAGATCTCTGCCTATCTAAGAGGCCAGGATCTCTATCAATACGTTGATGGCACTCTAAAAACTCCTCCTGCCTTCATTGAGTCTCAACCAAATCCAGCTTATGCCTCCTGGAAAAGAAATGACCAGTTAGTTCTCAGTATACTGTTCTCATCTCTCTCAGACTCAGTACTTGGACATGTGCTCTCAAGCCAAACTGCTTGTGAGCTTTGGAGGTCTCTCTCCTCACTGTTGGCCTCTCACTCTCAAGCCAAACAGTTTCAAGTGCGATTTCAGCTTGCAAACCTGAATAGAGGTAATCAAAACATCACTGACTATTTCGGTAAAGTTCGATCTCTGGCTGACATTCTTGCTGCCTCTGGTAAGCCCTTACCTGATGCTGAATTTGTCACATATCTCCTCACTGGACTAGGAGACACATATGATGCTTTTGTTACTTCTATAACAACACGGGTAGAACCCATTACATCTCATGAGTTGTTTCAGTTACTCCTTGTCCATGAGAGTCGACTTGCTCACAGCACACGGAGTACTATCTCCCAGCAACCTTCTATCAACTTTACCCACACTGGTGGGCGCGGCTCCACTCAATATCGTGGTGGACGCAATGGACGAAATGGGAGAGGTAGATCTGGTTATCCAAACAGAGGAGGTCGTAGTTTTTCACCTGCTACACAACCAAATCCCTCTAACTCACAGAGTCATCAACGTCCAACTTGTCAAGTATGCCAAAAAGCAGGTCACGTAGCTCTACAATGTAGGCACCGTTTTGATCATAGCTATCAATTTGCTCCACCAACTTCCTTCTCAGCAAACTGCAGTCAGTCTACCCCCTTCCCAGATCCTACCTGGTATCCCGATTCGGGAGCAACCCACCATATAACCCACAACTTCAACAACTTGAATCTTGCCTCCGAGCCCTACTGTGGTAATGAACAAATCCTAGTAGGAGATGGTTCAGGACTCTGTATTCAGAATACGGGTGAAACTTCCTTATCTTCTTCTTCTTCTCCCTCTTCTTTTCATCTTAAAAATCTGCTACATGTTCCTAAAATTACAAAGAATCTCATCTCCGTTTCAAAATTTTGCAAGGATAATTCATGCTTTTTCGAGTTTCATGATTCTTTCTTCTCTGTGAAGGACACATCGATGAGGACGATCCTCCTCACAGGGCCAATCCGTAACGGCCTATACGTTTTTCCTTCCGAGCCAGACTTCTCCACCATCATCTCGTCTCCATCTGCCAACATAGGTGAAAAAGCATCCATCGCTCAGTGGCACCGTCGACTGGGTCATCCACATCACTCAGCCCTCTTACGTATCTTGCGCACCAACTGCTTGAAAGTTCCTTCCAATGACTCCAGCTTTCAGTGCACCGAGTGTCCCTTAGCCAAAAATCATCAACAGCCGTTTATTTCTCATTCGGCCCATTCAAATAAACCATTAGATTTAGTTTGTGCTGATGTTTGGGGCCCGGCCCATTTTGTTTCTAGACAAGGCTACAAATACTATGTTTCTTTTGTGGATCAATATACACGGTTTACTTGGTTTTATCCCTTAAAATTGAAATCTGATGTCCTTAATGTCTTTTCCAATTTTTTGCCACTGGTTGAGCACCTTTTTAATACAAAGCTCATCACTCTTCAAACTGATGGAGGTGGTGAATTTCAATCACTCACACCAATATGTCAAAAACTTGGAATTCATCATCGGTTCTCGTGTCCACATACTCATCAACAAAATGGACTTGTGGAACGAAAACACCGACATATAGTTGAAACTGGGCTTGCTCTTTTGGCCCAAGCTTCACTTCCTTTTTCTTATTGGGCCGATGCCTTTGATACGGCAGTCTATCTAATTAATCTCTTACCTTCTCCAACAATTGACAACAAAACACCATTCTCTCAAGTGTATAATCATGATCCAGATTATCATTTTTTAAAAGTATTTGGGTGTGAGTGCTTTCCTAATCTTCGTCCTTACAATCAGCATAAACTAAATTTCCGCTCCATCTCTTGTCTATTTCTTGGATATAGCTCAATTCACAAGGGGTACAAATGTTTGGATTTAAAGACCAATCGGCTGTACATCTCCCGCGACGTCATATTTCATGAAACCCAATTTCCGTATTCCACTCATCAGCCCACTTCACCGCCTAACTCTCACTCGTCTTCTCCTTCATATGTCAACTTACCCATTCTCAATCCTCAGCCCTCAATTTTAGGCCCAGGTCCAACCATCATCCCATCTACTTCTCAAAGCCCGTCTCGTCCTCTTTCCCCAATTTCATCTCCTTCACAATCTGCAATCCCTAACTCTTCTTCCCGTAACTCATCTGAGCTTCCTCCTCTCATCCCACCCCGTTCGCCTATCATCACAAGAGCACAAACAAACTCTACTCGCCCACGTATTCGAATGGATGGCACTGTTCCTTATCCCTCTAGGTACTGTCTTACTACCACAGTCATACCCGAAAACCCCAACAGCTATGCCATCGCCTCTAAGCATCCCGAATGGCATGAAGCCATGAACAAGGAGTACCAAGCCCTACTACAAAACCAAACCTGGTCCCTGGTTCCTCCTAACCCATCCGTTAATGTACTTGGTTGCAGATGGATCTATCGCACTAAACTACATGCAGATGGGTCTATTGAGCGGAGGAAGGCATGACTTGTAGCTAAAGGCTACCATCAGCAGCAAGGACTCGATTTCAACGAGACTTTCAGTCCCGTAGTCAAGGCACCTACTATTCGACTGATTATCTCAATTGCTGTTGCTCGTGGATGGACCCTGCGACAGATTGATATACAGAATGCGTTCCTGCATGGAACACTCACAGATCAGGTATAAATGCATCAGCCTCAAGGATTTATTGATTCTCAATATCCTCAATATGTTTGCAAACTGCAAAAAGCTATTTATGGTTTGAAACAAGCTCCACGGGCATGGTTTGCCCAGTTAAGCTCATGGTTACTGATTATGGCTTTCGGGCCTCTCAGGCTGATGCATCTCTTTTTGTACTTAGTAAAGGTGATCTGCGTATATATGTTCTGGTTTATGTTGATGATTTCATAATCACTGCATCTGAAGCCTCTGCTGTTGATAATTTTATTTATGACTTGAGCTTGGCATTCCCGGTTAAAGACCTAGGTGCACTATCCTACTTTCTAGGTTTAGAAATAACTCACTTGAGCACTGGCTTGTTACTCTCTCAGAGAAAATACATTAAGGATCTCCTCACTAGGAGTAAAATGTTACATGCAAAACCTGTTACCTCACCCATGGCAGCAAACCTTAAATTGTCAAAATTTGACTCACCCAGTTTTGAGGATGATACTCTGTTCAGAAGTATTGTTGGAGGGTTGCAATACTTGTCCCTCACTAGACCCGATATATCCTATGCGGTTAACAAGGTGTGTCAATTCATGCACACGCCAAAAGTACCACATTGGACTGCAGTAAAATGCATACTGCGTTACTTGAAAGCAACAATCAACCAGGGTTTGCTCTTCTCTTATCACTCTTCATTTACATTACAAGCTTATTCCGATGCGGATTGGGCTGGATGCCCGGATGACAGAAAATCTACGGGTGGTTTTTGTACTTTCTTGGGTAAACATCTCATCTCTTGGAGCTCTAAGAAGCAGAGCACAGTTGCACGGTCCAACACTGAAGCTGAGTACAAATCAGTGGCCTCAGCAGCTGCTGAACTCATATGGCTTCAGACTCTCATTTCTGAACTTGGTCTACCACTTAGTCAAGCTCCAACATTATGGTGTGACAACATTGGAGCCACTTACTTGGCTGCCAACCCAATCTATCACTCACGAACAAAACACATGGATATTGATTTCCATTTTGTCCGAGATCGTATTGCTGCAAAAACACTAAACATCTCTTTCATCAGCTCCAAAGATCAACTAGCTGACATATTTACCAAACCTTTGGTAGCCGACAGATTCTCTAGACTAAGGACGAGTCTCAATGTTGCTGATACACCCTTGAACTCGAGGGGGCGTATTAATATAGAAGATATAGAAGAATCTGCTGCACCAACAACAGCTACTGCAGAGGCACTTTAGACAGTTTATAGCATTGTACATTCTGTTATTTCTCTCAAGTTTTGTAACTGCATTTGATTCCTTTTATTCTTGGACTATTGTACAGAATATGGGTATAAATACCCTTGATATTGTAATCTGAATGATTATCAAAATACAAAAGAATATTACATTCTATTAAGTTCAATTGGGCAGGAGAGACTCCACCACCTAAAGTTCAAGTATTTCTGACATTCCTGGTGCACAATTGGATCTTAGTGGGCTTATCAGTGCATTCTCGAACATGGTGGCTCTCTCAGGTTGGCTGGCTCAAGTTATCCTAATGAATCCTTTAAACCCTCTAAATTTTAACTCAAATATCGAAAAATATGAATACGATTTTGCTGTAATTTCTGAATGTAGGACCTCACACAATAGCTCAAGCCAGGTGCAGAGTCTTCCGGACAACGATTTATAATGAAATCAACATAGATTCCTCGTTCGCAACATCGTTGCAATCGAACTGTCCAAGCACTGAAGGTGACAACAACCTTTCCCCTCTTGACGCCACCAGCCCAACATCTTTTAAACAACGCTTACTTCAAGAATTTGGTGGCCAAAAAGGGTCTCTTGCACTCTGACCAACAACTCTTTGGCGGGGGTTCCACCGACGCTCAAGTTAATGCTTATATCTCCGGCCAGGCAAGCTTCCTAACAGACGTTGCCAATGCAATGGTGAAGATGGGGAACCTTAGCCCACTAATGGTTCAAGCGGCCAGATCAGGACAACTTGCAGTAAAGCCAACTAAGTTAAAGGCATTGCAGCCTTGCAGGGTGCATGGGTGCTTAATTTGAGTGTCATTCTCGATCGTATTAATTTTGGCTGTTTTGTGGTTGGGTGGAATCTTCTGACAAGAATAAGAGCATTAATTTGTATGAACGTTGTTCGTGCTATATATTTTAACTTTATAGTGTCAGTTTGAGACCAACATGCAAGTTGTAGGAAATATCGTTGTAATTAAAGTTGCAAATGGACCCCCAAATTACTTGGAAGCATTCGAAGGTTATGGGGTTTGTGGGCAGACAACAAAAAATCCCCATTCCTCGATGTAGACGAGATTTAAGTTTTAACACATGAATGACAATGTTGTCTTCTCCTGCCTCATGTCTTCTCATGGTCAAGCTTTTAGAAGCCCATTTTGATGACAGACTAGACTAATGGCACAATATATGTATCTTTTAACCTCAGTGCTGGACTCTGCCATCCTAGCTACCAAAATAAAGTTGGGCTGCTTGAATGTTTGCCGCCGGACTGTGTTAGAAAACATGTTGGACCTTATTTTAATTGAGTAAACAGCAGGCCAAGAGCCCGGCCCTATTAAATTCTATTCTCTTTTTCTTCTCTTTTTCAAAAATAAAAAATAAATCAACAATTACTCGTGTATACAATGATAATTTTTTTTTTTTTTGAAAAACAATACAATGATAATTAATTACTAAAGGAACCTACGAAACTATTTGAGACCTGTCTAACTGTTTCACGGAATTAGATTGATTTATGCCCCGTTTGGATAGAGTTAGTACTAGTTTGGATATTGAAGTATTACTTTATTATTATTTATTATTTTATTATTATTTTCAATACTATTCACTACTATTCAATATTCTATCATTACTTTTTTATTAACTTTTTTACTACTATTCACATAATATCTCAGAATACATCACTATCCAAACGTAACCTTAATCTCAAAACATCTCATCTTATCTTATTTAATCATTACAAATTTTCTAAATTCTTACACAAAATATAATAAATAATTTTTACCATCTTTTATTTTTCTTTTTTTTTAAGGAGCATACTATATATCTTTTGATTTCATGAATTCTTAACTATTAGCTATCCATAACCAAAAGTAAACAATGCTCAAAACGATTCATACAATGGAGCCATCAATCTTTAGACACAAGGCGTGCCATGCATGTGCTCGTTTTTTTAATTTTATTCACATGCTTCAGTATTAGAAATTCATCTAAAAATTTAATAAATTATGACAAATGGTTCAGCTTATATATAATTGAAAAAGATGTCAAACTCATACACCAAAATAACAAGATCTAAAACCCAAAAACTAAAGAGATCAATTATCATGTAAAATTTGTATCCCATTTGAATTTAGAGACGAGTTAAGATGGTTTTAGATAAGTTAAATAAAATATTGTTAGAATATTATTTTTAATATTATTATTATTTTAAAATTTAAAAAAGTTGAATTATTTATTATATTTTATATAGAAATTTAAAAAAATTATGATAATGAGTTGAGGTGAGTCTTGAATCCAAACAAGGAATTATAAGATTAAAAGAAATTATGACAAGCTCTCAAATCGATTTGATGCAGACAAAACCATAACCAAAACATTTTTTTTTTTTTTTTTTTTTTTGTTTTTACGATTACATTAGCTAGACGAGACAAAAGATACCCAACCATGCAAACAGGCAGAATTAAATGCCTTGATGGAAACCTCTACCAATCTTCCCTCTTTGCAATTAATAACCACGGAAAGAATAAGAAGAGTCAAGTCGAAGATACGTCGACCAACCACCTTGTGTTCTAACATTAATCGTCCAACCAAATGATCAACATCCTAAATCGGTTTCTTCTCGGAAAGTGCCCCGTTTGGATAGTAAAGTATTTTATCTTATCTCATCTTATCATTATAATTTTTTCATATTGATCTTACGTAAAATATAATAAACAATTCAATTTTTTCAATTCTCAAGATAATAGCTTTGTAATTTGTTTTTACAAATGAAATGAGATGAGATAAAATGATCAATAATATTTAAAAATAATATTCTAATAATATTTTATTCAAATTTTATCCCAACCCATCAACTTATTATCCAAACCGCACCTCAAGTACACGACATTAATCATGGTTGCGATTATATCGAGGTTTCTTATCAGAATTCCTCCACAATTGGTTTTGCTTGAACAAGATAGTAGTGTCCAGCACGTGTAGGACGAGCAAATCTTACTATAAGCTTGAGGTCAAGATGTTGGATTATTAAATTCACTTTGTTCAACGCTGTAATTAACAACGGGTATGCAGTACGTACTTTCCGTGCATCGATCTAATAAACATGATCAGCTCTCGTTGATGGATTAGTTTATCATGTACTGAAATTATTTAATTTCCGGGGTTACCTATATCTAATGAAGGACAAAATCATGAATCGCGAATCCTATTTTATATTAAGATCTTGTAGAATTCTCTGCCTCTGGTGTTTCAGTAAATTTCGGAATAGAAATTTATATATGCTATAAGACTTACTCGGTGAATTTATATATCTCTAAAATCCACCATGTGAATTCAAATAGAGAACTTATACTTTTAAGAGAACAAAAGAAAAAATTGAAAATAGGAAAAATAATTATAACAGCGCCGAGGACGAGTTTTGCTCATGGTGGAGATGGATTAATAGTAGTGCTAGCTCCAGCCTTATGTTCCGAGCATGGTATGAAATCATCGAGGTGGGATCTTTCATTTGAGATTTGAACTTGCTCCAAATTTGGCCACATTTTGATCAGCTTCATGAATCTTACATTTTCAACCTCATGAAGAAGAAGGACGAGCTTTGTTGATAAATTACATGGCTTTGGTACACCTTGAAAGATAAAATTGTTATTTTCAGAAAAACCACCTATATATATATATATATATCACCATGCAATGCAGAAAAAATAGAAGACAACCTAAAGCTTAATTAACATGAAAGACGCAGAGAGAATCTATAGGCAGCATGCAACTACATCCCTCTCCTCCCTTTGACAGCAAGGCTTTTTTAACTCTCACATCCGGTAGCTAGCAGCCTCGAACCGCAGCACCCTACCTATGCCAAAACACAATGTTGAAGTTGGTGAACCAAGGGCGCCTTCTCGATGATCATCATCTTCCCTGGAATCAAAGGATGAACTTTGGCTTAAAAATCGCTTCATTCCATGAAACTTTGCATAAGTAATTGGAGCAGATAATGACGAATCTGATGGTGATGACCATGTTGATGAGATTGATGCTGAAGAGGGCGACGGAGACACTGTGGTAGTACCCTTTTTAAGACTGCTTTTTGGGAATAAAGCATGTAAGAGATTGGATCTAGAGCGCTTCTTGATGGATTTTTTGCTGCAATTGGAATAATAGGAGGGAGGAGGAGTAAGAGGTGGAACTAGAGTAGTGTGAGAAAAGGTATGTTTAGGAGTTCCAGGCCGAGACTCCCACATGAATGGCACAGCACCGGATACTCCTCCATAATACGGTACCCTGAGAGAAGGGTTAGCCGCAGAGCTCTCTTTGGATAAAAGCCTAGAGAAGAACTTGTCATCTTCCTCAATTTGAAGGGACTTCTGGGGAAGCTCAGAGCTACCAGTACTGTACATTTGAGATTGTTGGGATTTCTTACAAAGAAATTAAGGATATATGCAGTTGGGAGATGGGAGACTCTGATCAGCTTGGTTCAGCCTACCATACTTTTGGATTATGAAAGACTATCCCACAATGAAGTCACAGTAGTGAATATATAAAAATATATATATATTTATATATATAATAACTTCCGCTTAATGACAACTCTTGAGGGATATTTTGATCTCTACTCAAATTCGACCATATTTTCCAATGTATTTTACAAATTGATCAATTTCAACCCAGAACCCCGGCTTAAATCAATGAGCTAGAAACTATTCCCGAGAAAAAAAAATAAAAGAAGTAATTAATAAAAACACTAGACAAGTGGGATTGCCATTAAATTTGGTATATATTGATCAAGCAGATTTTTTATCCTTAAGATCATGTGGCAAAACTTTGTCTTTTATCTTTTTGATATGCTTGTACGAATCTAGTTTCATACACAAAGCTCCACCTTAAGAGTGAAAGATAGTCCTCTTATGGGGTCTACCAAAATTTAATAGATTTGTTTATATATAATATTATATTGCTATACCTCACATGCATCTTGGAGCTGGAACTTAAACCATTCATAACAAACAATATTATATACTATGGTCTTATACAATAGTGACCGTCTGATACCGATCTGAAAAAACTATCTTACTGTAAGAAATTGCAGGCTTTAGAAAGAATAAACAAACCCATGTTGGTTGTCATGGATGGATCTGAACAGCATTAAACTAGTGGGGAAGGTGACCTACCGGTGGTCCTCCCCTTTATGATGCATGTTCTCCAGATGGCAGTTCCATACGTACGTACGTTGAAGTATATATGTGCACGATTATATGCACGTGTGTATGGCCACAACCATACACGTGTCTGATATCTAATTGTAGAAGAATAATGTTGTTTTCTTCTCCAATTTATTTTATATATAATAAACCATAACTATAGTAGTTTGAAACTAATTTGAGGATAAGACAAGCAGCTAGCTAGGTGGCATAAATAATCTAAGCATTCGGCCAATGGCCTTTGAGTAGAAGTCATCATGGATGACGGCCCAGCTCTCTCGCCTTAATCCCATCCAACATGAATCATGCTACCATTAATTATAATTATGGAATTATTGTTCGAAGTGTCAAAGGTACTGATCAGACTTGGACGTCGCATTATTTTATCCGACCACAACTTAACCATCCTATATATAATTGTCCACTTTCGATCCGAATCAGAACGTGCTCACGTGATGTCGTGGAATCACCAAACCCTCTTGCACATTTTCTTCCTAGCTAGCTTTCTCCCAAGTTGATATCTTCTACTGCATTTTCAACTAGGGCATATTTTATATAAATATATATATATTTAAGAAGAGAATGGTACATTTGTTTTATTGATAATTTTCAGTACTTAATGTGGATAATTACCTTATACAAACAGAAACTTGGGGATGACACCAAAAATCCCAAAATCAAGTTTTTATGCCAAAATGAGGGAATACGCGCGTACACGATCCATAACAAAAATACCAACCTGCATATATTTATGAAGTTTTAAAAGAGACGACAAACTTACCATATTTCCCGTAGCCTTAAAAAAGGCGACACTGCCTGCCAAACCTTTGGTTTCTATATATGTTTTTATCTCACTTCATTACAGTACTATAATAAGGTGATAATATCATATATCAATTCATTATTAAATCAGTTCTTTTATTTTTAAAAATGAAAGACAATGACACATCAACTTAATAAGACGTGAAAAAAGAGGAGAAAATAATATATGGAAGGCTCTAGATCTACGAAAGGATACTCTCACAAAATTAAACTCACAATTGACACAGTTTGAGGTAATATGTTAGATTCTAAAAAATTATTTACTATAAAATAGTTCTATCATATCACATTAATTTATGTTAATTTATAAATTTATTTGTTATCACATAACATTATGATGTTATACATAGAACTTTCTTCTAGGCAGTCAGCTGAAGAACAGAGCAGCAGAAGTATGTGAAATGGAGCTGTATCCCACTAACATTACACGATAGGTGATTATATTCATTTTAGCATGGTAGATGGGGCATCGATGTTTAGCGAATCTTGAAGTGACAATTCGAGTGATTCTGAAGTTCAATGATATCTGCAACAGCTGCTGTGACCCGCCACAAACATGTTTGTTTACGCAAATTCAGCTTTTGAAAAGAAACACTCATGCGTACACAGAAAGATTAAAGATGGTGAGTTGACTGTCTGGGCCTTACGATTGGCCCATTTTGAAAAAAATTAATTTTCACTTCAACGTCTGTGTTAATCTCATGTTTCGTAAGCTTTTGATCAGGTTTCAGTAATTCAGATCTTTAAAATTGAGTCTGCAAAAATGAAGAACAAAATAATTAGGAGAGAGCGGCCTTGGAAAGAAATCTCCAATGTCAAAGTTAGTAGAGTATTTTAAAAATTTGTAAATAATGAGAAAGTCTAGCTTGAGACTAAAAACCTTTTCGTACCTAAAAATTGCTCGCTATTTATATTGGGAGTCTGAAGGGACAGATCGTGCCTAGCCCAATGGAGTCCATGTTTGTTTTATTGTTCTTTTGGTCAAAATCCTTTAATGATGCGTACCTCTACAACGGTGTCTTTAATGTAACGTGTTGCTCGGGTAATAATGCTATTAATATAGTGTGATCTCTGATTTGTCTTACTTTGCTGGTGTCTTCTGTGGTCTGTCGATGTCACTTTGTCAAATGATCGATGGTCCCCTTGCTTTCCGCTCGTTCATGTGGACAGGTACTCAAAGGCTGGTCATTGTTTGAAGGATCTCCAAGACAGCCAGTCACATCCCCCTGAGTATGCTCCCACATGGGGGGTTGCATCCAGGAGAGTCTACCTGCAGGCCGGGTCGAAGGGCCTATTTGTTCTGGGCTGGACCTCATTTTCTTATTTTCTTAATTGCTCCTCACAAACCCACTAAAATGAGGAAAAACCCCTTACAGTTTGAATATTGGACCATGACACAAAGCAAGAGAGAAAATATACAACCCATCTTGATCCAAAATTAGAAACACAAAAGACAATGGACTTCTGAAATATTATTGAATGGCCATGAATAAGTGCTGCAATCGAGTTTCCTCTTTCATCTAGAGTGGAGAGTATTCATGTATAGGGAGGTGCATGAATAGTTTCCCGTGACTTTTAAAATTATTATATAGAAAAATAATAACTTAACTTCCTTCACCTTCCACCTCCCTCAGTTTTTGTCTTTTTCTTCTTTCTTTGATGATGGTCCCTTTCTAACAGGCTAGTTATGACTCAACATTTACATTTTTATGTAGTACAATGTAACAATTATTACGAAGCTTTGTATAAATGATAAATGAGAGGCAAGGGTTTCTTTTCTTTTCTTATTTTGATTTGTAATATATATGCGTTTGAATTATGGAGGCTAGCACTCGTGCATGAAAGCGCAAGATCCAATGCGCGCATATAATTATATGTAGAGTTTGATGCAACGTCTTATAAGAACCTAGGGTAATTATATATATAGAGTTTAATGCTAGCCTGTATGTCCAATATAATCATGAACAGTATTCATTTACCAAGAAAATCAACAAAATTCATTGCATTTGTCGGCACCGAAGTTTTAGCCAAGTAAACGTGTATATTTATGATATATAGAATATATTCATTATATATAATATTCTAGAATGTGTATGATAATATGACGTATTATCTCTATTATATTTAATTTATTGTGTAAATCAATTAGTATATTTGATTTATTGTAATTTCCTTCTAATTTCTTAGACCTTATTTATCTATAAATAAAGCCTTTTATTATACAGTCTAATACACAGAAATATAAGTTATTCTCTCTCAATTTCATATCAACTTATCATTCTTTCAAAATATATAGATAAACATTGTCCCATGAAAATATGCAAGCAAAAGTACTGATCGTATATAGTATAAAGTCGCAACAGGATTTTACTTTCTCTTCGAGCGATCATTGGTGGTATGTATTTCCATGCAACGTACCAATATTGGTCACCTCATGATGTTATGTTAGGTTCAAAGGAGGAAGCCATTGATTTTTCTTTCTTTTCTCAGGCACTTGGAAAAAGCATCAGCAGCAAAGACAACAACTTACTTTTTTAATTGAGAAATGTTAGCATGCTCCAGAGTTTACCTCTTTATTTTGACCACTCATGTATTTATTTATTTTTTTTTAAGAAAGTAACTTTTAGTGTATTCGTATATTTTTTTAATTTTTTGAAAATATTTAAGTATGTTAAAAAAATATGAAAAGAAAAAGAAGAAAAAAATAAAGACACAATTTTGTGCTAGCGAGCACACCCAGCGGTCAAAGTTGGGCAAAACGCTAGCACAACTCTTTTTAATTAGGAACGGAAATAAAGGCTTCAAGATACTGCTTAAGTTCTCTTTTACTGAGGTTCTCTTAACATAATTATCTTTTTAACTTGGTGGAAGGAAAACTTAAGTAAAAAACCTTAATTTCGTCCGGAAGTTATTGGTGCAATCCATTGGTCAAATTGCTTTCAACCGATAAAAAAAATTATACTCATCATCCTTAAACTATACATCTGCTTTTATTTTTTATTTTTTTATTTTTATTTTCTTAGCAGGAATGTGGTGTAGGGATGATACGTAGAAGAACTCTATGGATAAACCCCACAATAAGAAGATGTACACCGAGTCTATGTGTTGAGGCAGTGAATGAAAACTCCAATCCCGCTTCCTTAACATTCACAAATAGGGGTAAGTGAATAAAAGTGATTTCTTAGTAAGAAAGAGGGCACCGTGAGCTCTTGAAAAGTTAAATGTATAACTAAACTCCTAGCTTATGGCAACAAATAAAGCTTCCAAACACTTGCATAAAAAGAGCAAGACAAGTATAAAAGTCTTAAATTTGTTGCAAAGATTGAGGTGGAGGCGTGCCGAGGAGGGTGTGGTAGTGCCACTCCTCAAATCCGAGGGTGAAACCTTTTAACCTGAAATTCTTAATAATGAGAACTTAAATACATTAATCCTCCAAAACAAAATGTTTAAGAAATCCTTCCAAAGACAATAAGTTAAACACCGGCAACATTTTTCTTTGACTTGGATTAATCCACATATACCACCAAGCATTTATTTCACATTTCTCTTCTAATTCAGTCAAGTGCCATCTATTCCAATAGTCACAACTATCAAAGTCATCTAAAAAATATAGAGATAAATATGTGAGTCATTAATAATTCAGTAAACAACAGACTTGTACTAGTGTGTAAACAGGAACCAATTAATGCATAATAAAATATTCTAAAAAATAATAGTGGTATTTATGAAGCATTTCATTACAATAGTAATGTAGACAAAAGACATTAGACACAATCAGTGCATCTATACAACTAGCCAAATAGAATAGAAACCATTATGTCTCCAAAGCAAGTACACTTAGAACAAATGCCACAATTTTACACCTGTGGTATGGGTGCGTGGCGAGCAGTGCAATAGGGGTACGAGGGCTTGGTGCGTTGGACCTTTGTGGTGCAAGGGCCTAGCGAGGGTGGCTGTTGCAACACGGCGGTGTAGAGAGAGTGTGAGAGATGGACTTAACGGCGTGCTTGGTGTGGTGGCTCATGGTGGCCTCTATGTGTGGGAGAAAGGGGGCGATGGAGATGTGAGGGGCGACACATAACTCACAGAGAAAAGAGGGAGAGAGTATTGGGCTAGGGGGGAAGAAGAAAGATGGGGTTTTAGGGTAAGTGCTAACAAGATGTCATTTTGACTTCATTTTTTTTCGGACTGGGTTTAGAACTAATTTGGGCCTGGGCTTCCAAACGGGCGGGGTCATTACAGGTAGTCTATGGCAGGTGAAACAGCAATCTTGAGAACCATATGTAATGACAACAATGTGCAATTCAAATACCACTCATTTAGAACGGGTGGTTTGGATGGGATTACAACACTTTTTATTAAGGAAAATATTTTAATCACAAAGTGATTATATAAATATAAATTTATAAATTGATATGATTTGATGTTGTACGTTACATTATAAAATTATTTTTATTATAAAATAGATCTAACAAGTTCTATAAATTCATGTTAATTTTTTAATTTATTTTTTGTAATCTTTTTATATATCTAGTCGTTCTCTTTTATTAAACCTATATATATGTATTTATTTTACAAATGTATATATAAAATGAAATTTAATGTAAGAACAAGGCATACTGTACTACAAATGCGCGCATTTTAATGCGAGATTTTTCGACAATGTCAATCATAGAAACTTACTGTGATACAACCTTTCTTAACGCGGTTTCATTATGTCCTTTAAGGAACCACAGACAGAAGGCCGTTAGACTTTCATAATTGGCCGTTGAAACTTCAAACATCAATCCACCTCTTTCTCTTTTTCTCTCTTTCCCATTTGGGGCCAAATAGTTGGCACTATTTTCCGCCCTTATCCGTTCAACTACCACGTAAATTACACCAACATCACGGTCTTTCCCGGGAATTCGCACAGAATGGAAAACCCAACGTACACTAGGAGTTCTATTTCCCTCCCTTCCTCGGGTCTCTGTGCAGCGCTCTCTCTTTCTCTCATTCTACTAAAGACCATCATCACCATTCAATTGTATCCCACGAACAAGTGCTAGGGTTCTGTTTTCGCCCAAATTCTGTCGTTTTTTCTTCGGACACCAATGGCTGTAACCCAAGGAACAACGGGTGGTTCGAAAACGGAACCAGAATCTACCGCTAGAATCTCAGATTCGGGTGTGACAGGTGGAGCAACGGTGTGTGCGAACGGCAATGTGAAGAACGAGGGCAGTTTCGGATCTCAGATCGATACTTCGGCTCCGTTTGAGTCCGTGAAGGAGGCAGTGAGTCGATTCGGTGGACTCGGTTATTGGAAACCCCACAACAAGAGGCTAGCCGAACCCGAGGTTCTCTCTCTCTCTCTCTCTCTCTCTCTCTCTCTCTATATATATATATATCCTTTTCTTTTAATTTCTTGCTTTTTTTTATATAGCAAAGAGTGGGTTTTTAATTTTGACATGAAAAGAAAAGGTTAGAATGTTTTATCTGTTCTTCAAAGCTGTTGATTTCGCAATGGGTCAAGTTTATTTCTCATCCTCAGAGTAAAAGCAGAGTTGTGAAGTTTATACTCTATATATGATGTAGTTTAAATTCTCTTGTTGTCTCTTAAGGTTTCGGGTTTTAGTTCCTGGTTGCTGTTAGTGTTACCTTAGGTTCAAGTCATATGCTGCGCGTCATAGGCGTATGAATAGAGTGCTCCGTCAGCTGTCAAAGCTTACCATGAATGTGTTTTATATGGCGACTGTGATCCATAGGATGACCTTCTTATGTTGGAAAACGGTTCTACTTTGCTAAATAATGTGACAGTAATTAATCTCAACGTGAAAGAAAGATTGTAATGTTCACGGGCAGACCGTAAAAGGGCAACTTTTAGCACCTCAATGTAGTCCACCACATTTTGTGCACATCGTTCTTGAGCCTGGTATAATCGATCTAAACTTCCTTTTTTCAAACATCATTGTGGCTGTTTTAGAGTTCATCTCAGCCATTGTTTTCAGGGTGGGTCTTGGTCAGTTGCTCTGCCTGAAATGCATTACATAGAAAGTAAATACGAATTGGGCATCCATGTTTTATCATGTTATGGTTAATGTTGCTTATTAAATGCATCGTTGCATTGTGTGCTCACTTACCCATGTCCGCCAATAGTGTCTCTCAATTGGAATGATCCCACTGAGAATCGTGCCTCCAAAGGAGTTGCGTGTTTTTCCCCTGGAAAACTCTTGTTTCAAGCGAGTTTGCCTGACCCTGACATGTTTAATAAAACGGCTCGTATTGTTTTTAGTCCTTTCTGACAAGTTTTGGGCGGGATCTCAAATTAAATAAAAATTGGCTGAAACTCTTCGTTTTGTGAAACAGTCTCTTCCTGGCTTCTCTATACCGAAGACTCTTCCATTCTCTGATTATAACAACTCTGGAAAGATATGTCTGCAAGCATATATATTTTCTTCTGCAGACATTCAAAAAAGTGAAACCACCCAACATCTTTTTTCTTCTGCAAGCAAATTCACTTACAGCATGTACCAACATCTCAAGAAATATAGTGCATACTCATTGTCCCACCTCATCAAGTCTACAGAAATCGAAAACCTCTCAATCTAGTACCCTGTTTTTAGCTCTGTTTTCAAGTCCTTGAAGCTTTACTAACCATGGATTTAGAGTCTCATTTTCGAATAAACCACAAAAGAGCAGACACTTCATGGCTGGTTCACCGGTTTTATACACCTACCAAGACTCACATTATTCACTAACTCTAGAAACCCATTTTCGATTTTTTCCCGAAAAATTCATTTGTCATTTTTCCTGGAAAATTCATTTCCCAGTTTTTAACCCAGTTCACCGGTCTTCTTCCCATTTTCGATTCTTCACTAACTCTAAAAACGAATTTCAAATTTGTGAAATAGAACCAAAGAAAAATGAAGTACTTGAGACCGTTGACGAAGAAAACTGAGGACAACTAGGAAAAACCGTCGTCTGATAGGGAAGAAGACCGTTGCTATCGTGTTCTTTCTGATGTTTCTATCGTGTTTTCCTGATTTTCTATCGTCCACTCTCTTCGTTTTAGTTCTATCTAATGTTTCTATCATTTTTCTTTTGATAAAAAACGACTGACAAACAACTTTAAAATAAAAATTGGCACGCGGAAGCCTCTTGTACCTAGAAGAATTGTTTTCCCTTACACATTTGGAGTTTCTGATTCTGCTGCTCTCTGAGCTCTTTGTTGCCAAAATTATCGTGGAGGTTTTCCCTTTGACATTTTTTTGCATCTGTCTGGTTAATGATACTTGATTGTTTGAAACAAGTTTTCTCTATTGGCAGCATCGCATGGAAGAGGTTGACGTTACAAAACCAGAGGAACAGTCAGCACAGTTGGACAAAGACCTGATCGTAAAAGAGAGGAAAACACTGGAGGTCTTGAAAGAACTGGAGTCGACCAAAGCAAGTATTGAAGAATTGAAATCAAGGTTACAAAAAGAAGCATCTGGATTTAGTTTGACCCTTGAGACAAATATGGATGATAAGAACATGACTCATAAGGTGAAAAAGGAGGAAAAGGGAAACCATGTGAATCCGAATTCAGTGGAAGGTTTGAGCTCATGCCCTTGTTCAGCTCCAGGTTTAATCTTGTTGGAACTCAAACAAGCTAAGTTGAACCTCACCAGGACCACTAATGATCTTTCTGCAATTAGAGCTTCTGTTAAATCGTTTAACAAGAAATTAGACAGGGAAAGGATCTCACTCGGAAAGACTCATGAGAAGTTAACTCTAAGTTCTTCAAAAGTATCCGCTCTTGAGGAAGAGCTAAACCAAACAAGACTAAAGCTACAGTCGGTAAAAGATTCTGAAATTAAAGTTCGTTCTGATCATGCGTTAGATATTTCGGAGGAGCTCCAAAGACTGAGTTCCGAAGCAGAACAATTCAAAAAAGTGGGAGAAGCTGCAAAGTTAGAAGTTCTGAGAGCAATGTCCGAGATTGAACAGACAAAAAATAAGATAAAAACAGCTGAAATCAGGTTGGTTGCAGTCCGAAAAATGAAGGAAGCAGCTAGAGCGGCAGAAGCTGTTGCGCTTGAAGATATCAAGGCTCTATCGAACCATGTGACCCCGTCTAGAAACCATTTGCAAAATCCTGACAGAGTAACTCTTTCGTTCAAAGAGTACTCTTCTCTGACCAGCGAAGCTCAGCAGGCTGAGGAACTTTCTAAGAGGAGAGTAATAGATGCTATGCTTCAAGTTGATGAAGCAAATGTATCTAAAATGGAGATCTTAAAAATGGTGGAAGAAGCTACAGAGGAAGTTAAAATTAGTAAGGCGGCATTGGAAGAAGCTCTGAACAGAGTGGAAGCTGCAAACAGGGAGAAGCTAGCAGTTGAGGAGGCTCTTCGCAAATGGATACCCAAGCATGGCCAGAGAAGACGTTCTGTCCACAACTCTACCAAGTTTAAGAACTCTCGCCCGTCCCTCCATCGAAGAGAGTCCCACCTACTTCACTTGAACGGGCTGAATCTGGCTAGTGATGGTTCCGCACCTGTATTGAAGCCAACACTATCAATAGGAAAAATACTAAGCATGAAACTGCTTATGCAAGAGGAGTTTGAATCAGGGATGCTGGCACAGAGAAGCTCCGTGAAGCGAAAGGTATCACTGGGTGAGATGCTTAGTAAACAATACAGTGATCAACCTTCCTTTCGGAAGGCTGAGAGGGAGGAGAGTAGTCGGAAGCAGTTGTCTGCAAAGAGAAAGCAGTCTGGATTTGCTAGGTTCTCCCTGCTTTTGGCAAAGCAAAGCAAGAAAAAGAAGAGGCCAACTCCAAACTTGAGGTAACGCAGTAAGATCCCAATTACTTGTCAAAAAAAAAAAATCAAGATCTCAATCAAGCACCGACTTAAAATTTATTTTTTCAGTCCCCTTCTCGTCGTTCTGAAGTGCGTTTCTGGTTTAAAATTATGTATGATTGTGGTTCAATATGGGGTATATCGGCCTGTAATTTGGTATTTCCATCCTGCTTGTGCTGGTTGTAAAGCTGTTTGTTATTTTTACATAATCCTTAACTTTCTTTTATGGCGGGTAAAAAGGTCATATTTGCCTATTTGGCCTTATTTTATGCTGTGTTCCATTTCTTATAATGCGGAGAAAAGTATGTTCCAAGTTGGACTTCTGTTGCTCAAGCAAAAATAAGTCATGTCGTTGCTGATGTGATTGCAATTGCAGCAAAAGCTTCGAACTTCATTTCCAACTCCACAACATTTGTTTGAAAATGAACAAAGTACGAGATTTTAGATTTTCCCAAGGAAGAAGAAGAAGAAGAAGAAGAAGAAACAAACCATATGGCAATGTTAGATTTTTGTTTTTAACCCCACCTTGTGTATCTCTATCCAAGGCATACCTCACAATTCATGTTCAGCCTGAGCGCCGATGAACTCGACCACACTCGAAACAAGCTCCCCAACCTCAACAGGCGCCGTCGTATCGACCACCAATCTTGGGACATCGCCAATATCGTAATCCGTACAGCCAGCGTAGCCTTCCAACAGCCGCTCGATATCCCGCCACGTGGCTGGCTTGTGCCAGCTGTTAGTTCCATCAACAGAGGCGCCGCGCCGCTCGAGTCTCCTCCTCCACTCTTCTTCGTCAGTGGGCTTGCACTCGACGACAAAGACGCTGGCCCGAGAAGAATCAGCGAGCTGGACAAGGCGGTCGAGGTGGGATTTACGGGAGAGAGGGGAGTCGACGATGACGCTGATGCCGATTTGGAGCTGGGTGGAGGCGAAACGGTAGAGGACGTCGTAGGAGAGGTCGTTGAGGAGGTTGGAAGCGGAGGTGGACAAAAGGGGGAGGAGAGAGCGTTCGAGAGGTAAGGTGGAGTCACGGACGTCGTCTTTGTCAACGAGAGGAATTCTGAGAGATGAGGCTAAAGATTGGGCTAAAGTGCTCTTTCCGGTGCCGGGATGTCCTTTCATTGCTATTATCATTTTCTTCTCTAATTTTGCCATTCTCTCTGTGAGTGGAGGAGCAAAACAGAGTTTAGATTATGTTTGGGGGAGGGATGAGATTTATCTCTATCTCATCTCATCTCATCATTACATCTTTTTTAAATTTCCATATAAAATATAATAAACAATTCAACTTTTTTAAATTTTAATCTAACTTTTTCAAATCTTAAAACAATCATAATATTAAAAAATAATATTTTAAACTTTCATCTTAACACTATTTATAAAATTTTCAAAAATTCTCATCTTATCTCAATATCCAAACATAATCTAATTAATGCTTGGAGACGACTGGGTTAGATTAGGATCAGATTGGATGACTGTACTACTTTCTGTTATTTTTTTAATTCTTTAGCTTGTTTGTCTGTTTTTCGAAGTACACATGTTGATAGATAATTGACACGTCACTTATCCAATTTCATATTAATTTCTTTTGAAACAGAAATTGAAAAAGGATAACCTAAATAAAATAATAATCAATAATAAAAAAACAGAGGAGTTGGGAGACAGCCAATGAGGGGGTATTGCTTCTTAATTAAGAAGCAATACCCCTAAGTTACGGGGCAAACCTACTTGTTTAGTTTATTCAGAAGCAACGTTATTTTCTGACATTAACAGTGATTATCCCAAACCTTATTTAGCCAAGCCTTATTTTTGAGTTCATTTGTCCAAATCCTATATGTTATTTTTTATTACTTTCCACCATAGAAAACAAACTTTGTGCCACTATTTCAATAAACTTTTACACTCCTTGTGTAAAAATATAATTCTATGTATTTAAAAAAAAAAAATTGATAGGGTTACTATCTTCATATTACTTATTTACTTTTTTTTTATTTTATTTTTAAAAATTTTTAATTTTACTTAATAGTTAAGGAATTGGCTATTAATAAAATTATATATATTTTTAATTTTTTCTTAATGATTAAGGATGTTAAAAAGATACTTAAAAAATAATATAAAAATAAATATACTATAAATAGTAAATAAATAGTAAAATAATAGTAACCTTATCACTACCCATTTAAGAATCCCAATCACACATTCTTATTCTATATAGAAGAAGACAATATCCTAATTTAATAAAAAAAAAAAAATTGACAAGATTGACTGTTTTTATTAGCCCGTATAAAACATCTATAGTTCTATCAGAGTAATGTTAGGGTTAAGTCCTAAATGCAAGAGTCTTGTACAAGTATTTTATAAAATAATTAGATCCCACAAAAATAAAAGTGAGTTTTTATACTTGTTTATAATAGGATCTACTTTTTTTTATATATAAAAACTTATACATAATTTATACATTTGAGACTTGTATATATCATTATTAGATTAGACTTGATAATACTAATAGAGCGGTGCTCCTCTGCCGCTCAAAGTGCACTGCTCCATCTTTTTTCTATTTTTTTATCCCTATTTTTTTATCATTTTAAAACATTTTTTAAAATTATAAAAAAAATATATCAATACACTAATAATTATTTTTTTAACAATTAAATAAAAATAAATAAATAAATTTAAAATAAATAAGGTATCAAAATAAGAAGAAAAATAAAATGAAGAAAGTAACCTTTTTCTTACTAAGAACTGCACCATCACATCTCCTGTATTAGTTACCACGGTTTAACTTCTCAATTACCCCATACTCGTACCACATAGCAACCAGACAAAATAATACTCAAAAGTCAAACCCTTCGTAATTTGAAAGGTAAAGTACGAGGGGTAAGAATGTCCAAGAAACACCCAAAATCAAATATTAAGTTATTTTTACAATAGTAAATATAGTAATAAAAATAAAAAACAAACTTGTAATAAAATATAGGAGGGGTGGGATTTAAATTTTAAAATTTAGTAGTTTGGGAGACTTTATTATAAAGGAGGTTATAATTTAGAGCGTAAAATGCAATTTAAAGTTGGGTCATGCTACAGCCCCGTTAGGGCTCCCGCTGTGAGCTCCAGTTGGGAGTGTAATTTAGTTTTTGATATGTTTTTTTTAAGATTTTTTCTATATAGATTATTTTAATAATTTTTAATATTTTAAAAAATAAAATAAATTTAGAATATTATTAAAAAATATTTTCTTAATTAGAAAGTAAAAAAAATTATTAAAAAATACTTCCTTAATCATAAAATAAAATAAAAAATATTTTTTTTATAATTTTTTATTTTATTTTATGATTAAAGAATTATTTTTTAATAATATTATAAATTTATTTTATTTTTATAAAATATTAAAAATTATTAAAAAAATTTATATAAAAAAAAATTTTAAAAAAAACATATTAAAAATCATCTCTACACCCTAGCGGTAGCTTCCAGCGGGAAGCTACAGCGGGGCGTGTAGCATTTTCCTTTAAAGTTNCTCTATAATGTGTTTTTTATGTGTATTTTTTTAATTCTTTTTTTATATAGATGTTTTTAATAATTTTAAATATTTTAAAAAAATAAAAAAAATTCATAATATTATTAAAAAATACTTTCTTAATCACTAAGTAAAAAAAAAAATTATTAAAAAATACTTCCTTAATTACGAAGTAAAATAAAAAAAATTATTTTTTTATTTTTTTATTTTACTTCATGATTAAGAAAGTATTTTTTAATAATATTATGAATTTTTTTTATTTTTTTAAAATATTTAAAATTGTTAAAAACATCTATATAAAAAAAGAATTAAAAAAATACACATAAAAAACACATTATAGAGCCAGCGGTAGCTCCCAGCGGGAGCTACCAGCGGTGGCTCTATCTTTATTCTTAAAGTTAAGTTGATGGTTGCAGAGCTGTCTAAGATGTTGCTTGTCACAGGCTATAAAACCTCATCAGCCCGCAAGAGTCCCAACGGCATTTCCAATTTTCCATTCCACACGTTGTCCAACCCACCACTCTTAACGAATTATATTCTCTCTCTTACGGCTACCTGGAAGTTCGGATTGAAGCGCCGGCTTATCTTCACAAGTAAGAAAGCTAATTCCACAACTGCGAACTTCAAACCTCGACCTTTATTCTGAGATTCCCAGATTTGCTTTCTTTGTCCAAATTTCTTGGTTGCCAAAAGGGTCTGCCTCTTTGGTTGTGATTCTTGACTCTTACGCTATTTTTAATGGTTTTTGCTGTATCTTCTGCGTATCCTTTTTATATCGAGGTTTCTTTCTTGTTATGATGTTCCACATCTTCGCCAAAATCTATGGAATTATTCATCTGGTTTCTGGGATTGCCAATTAAAGTTTTGGTTTTGGATATGCATCGTTTGAACCTGAGAGACACAAAATTCTTCTTTATTTATTTTTGTGCCAAACTCTTGGCACTTATCTTTGTGTAAATTATAGTGTCTTGTTGTTTCTTCTCTGTTTGTGCGTATGTTTTGGGGTCTAATAACTGGACTAGAATCCAGGGGAGTCCATATTATAGTGGTTAAAGGTTACCTGCAAGGCAAGACGCTTGTGATTGCACAGTTAGAAGCCTTTTTGGGCTTATTCATTAATCAAATAGAATGATCCAAAGCCCCTATTTCAGCATTTGTATTTAGAGTTTGTTGAGCCTTAATTACGGGGTTGATTAGTCTTGTGTAAGAGGTTTATAACTTTATATTAGCACTGATAATCAACAAGCTGCTTAGGAGTTCTTTTACAATTCTAAATCATTATCTGGAAGAAGTCTAATACCACTAATAGGGCTTAAAGACCTTTAAGAAAAGTTTTAACTAGCGCTTGGTATCACAGTTGCATATCATCTTAAAACCACAGGCAATGTTGAGGTGATTTGAAAAATAAGCGAACACCAGTGAGGAGAGTGTTTCAGCTTATTTGAACAAAGAAATCAGCCGCAACTTATTATAAGTATGTGGGAGTACAACATATTTCATTTGAATTGAATTGCCTAAGCTACATCTTTCACTTCCATTGTCAGTGTAGGTTTAACATGCCATCTCTTGGCATGCATTTTAAGCTCACCGTTTAGCTTCTACTGCTTATACCAGTTAGGTATAATTACCATCATGGAATGTCTTGCCACTAGTTTCTAATTTTTCTAATAATTTTAAAATCCTTCTCAGAAATTATTATGAGTTTGGTCTGAGTATGTTTCACTAGGAATTAATTTTCCATATCGAGGTTATGATATTTTTTGTTGAATATGTGCGACTTCAGGCACAATGGACGTGAGAGTTGGGCTCTTACTTGTTGTCGTGTTGGGTGCTACTTGGGCTTGTGATGCTAGACAACTGGTGAGCACCGAGTTGCATCATGGGAATGGAATTGAGATATCAGGTGAAATCTTCAACTGAACTCTTAATCTTGTTATTGTTCTTTAGCATTTGCATGTTTTCATTCTTCTTTTTTTTTTTTTTTCTTTTTCACTTCCTAATCTCTAATTACCATCGTATTTACTTATTAAAAAAAAAATCTAATTACCATCTTGTAAGCGCTGAAAATGCAAATCTCAGCCCTTTCTACTTGTTCGAACCACCCGATTAGAAATTTGGTTTGCAGATTAGAAGTCAACAGGGATAGGTTTAAGTCCTTGTAATTCAGCATGCCTTAATTCACTTTTCATAGTTTTAGATAAAACTCCAAGAAGTCCTGCTTAGCCCTGTCATAGAACTGGTAGCTCAAGTTCTATTTGTTGTTGGTGGTGCCTTTCATATTTGACTACACTTCTTTTTATAGGTAACATATTTGATAACACTTAAACTTAGCTCAGCCAAAATTACAGGCACACAGGCTCTCTCTCTCTCTCTCTCTCTCTCTCTCTCTACACACACACACACTTTCACTGTTGACTTTTAGGGCTTTCTAGGTTTAAATCCCACAATTAGCTTAATTTTGGGACATGATACACCGGGAACATTACTTTGGGCTTGCTAAGGCCTTTGAATAAGAAAATCATTACATCTCTACATCAGTTTGCAGCCAAATATTGAACTTGGATTAGATTTTCTTCAAACAAGTGCATACCTTGCCCAAGTGTGGGTGGTAAAAAGAAAGCTCCCTGAACATGACAAAGTCAGGCACTTAAAATGCATAGAGCTATATCTCATCAACCTCGATATATTCTTTGCATTTTGCAAACATTTATGCTTAGAAATTAAAGATTATTACTTGTAGGTGTCACCAAACTATAATCGTATTTGCGAACAAATTATTTCTGTAAGAATGAAAAATACAGATCATAGATAGCTTCTATCTAAGAAATTTAATGGTCCACGTGTGCCTTTATTTTATTGGAAAGGTAAATCATTTATCCTGTCATGAGAATGTTACAAAATTTATGTTGGCACATGTTTTGGTTCAGTTATGGAGATCAACTACCAGGATCGTGATATCAAAGTTCAAAGTATGGAGGAAGTTTTAGGGAATGACAAAGTATGTACATTGTGTGAGGAGTTTGCTTCCGAGGCACTTGATTACTTTGCTGAAAACAAGACCCAGACTGAGATCCTTGAAATCCTCCATCTAGCCTGCACTCAGGCTGGCTTTTTTAAACACGAGGTATATTTACTTTCAGCCGAGTTGGTACATTAGATAAAACAAGGTAATTGTGGTTCAAAACATTTAGCGTCATCCCTGACCCCCAAAAGTCCAAGAGGAAACAAAATAGTTTTTGGTTGATCTCAGCATCAGATCTCAACCACTACAATTACATATTTTTTCTCATGTCTAAGTCATCATACTTATTGAGTGGTGATGCTGATTGATTTTTTGAATTAATATATTTATCGATGTTGAATATTGGTCAATTTTACCTCCGTGTGCTCAATTTGAATTCCTGATAGGTTCTAGATATATATATATATATATATATTTATCTGTATAATTATAGTTAATCAAGAAGTTTTCTTCATAAGAAAAGAAGGCATAGCCCAAGTACACTTATTGGAAATTTGTGTGTCAAATAAGTATTTGAAAGCTTATTTTTATGTATGGAAACATATAGAACATTGACTAATCTTAAAACTTAATTGGTGTTTGATTCCCAATGGCTGCTCCCCTTCCCCTTTTTTCTCTCCTGACTCATATTTTTCATTTTTGCAACTGCAAAGTGCATCACTTTGGTGGACTACTATGCTCCCCTGTTCTTCTTAGAGGTTTCCTCTGTACAACCTGAAGAATTCTGCCGAAAAGTAAATCTCTGTCAACAAATTGCTATGGTTTCTTCTCAATTTCATGAAGACAGCTGTGGGCTTTGCCACCGTGCTGTTTCAGAAATACTAGTTAAGTTGAAAGATCCTGACACGCAGGTATGTTCTTGCTTCATTTCCTACACATAAATCATTATAACTTTGAATGATTTATTTCAATTTAAGAGCAAATGTTGACCTTTCTGACCTTGATACACACATGGTTTTCTAGTTAGTATAATTAAAAAGGCACTAAACCCTAGGGGTTGGCTCAAGTGTCTTGGGCTTGGGGGTATGCTCCCCCCAAATCCAAGGTACAAATCCCCTTGGGTGCAAACAATCTCTAGGGGCCACACCTCCTGATGAAAAGCCAATGATTTAACCAGTTCCGTGTAGAGAAACTTTCGAGGCTGCGGTGCACGAGACCGGGGTTTACTCTACAGGGGTGGGTCCGAAGGACCCTGCCTTGGAGAGGTTCTCCGACATCAAAAAAAAAAAAAAAAAGGCACTATGATTTATAGAATTTTTTAAGTTTGGGACATATGTCTCATCTTATCACATTTGCATAGATATATATATATACATACTCACACGCACACACAGAGTGAAGCCCTATACTGCTTCTGGACATCATCTAGCTGAGTTAGATTGCAGTTATATGGATGAAGGCCCAACCCGATGAGAACTGTCACCAAACTAAATATGCACAGTGATGCCCTCTTTGAATTGTAAGCAAAATTCATTCCAAAAGTTGAAGAAGAATATAAGTTCACAGATAAAGCAAGAGCCGATGTAGTTTTAGACTAGTAGCCGCTACTTTAATTAGATCGAAATCAATATGATGGAATTTGAAGATTACAAGTTCAACTTGTGATTGAAATATCAACGTAAAAACATAGTGGAAATGACGGTAAATGACAAATGCACAGAACTTCAGTCAGCTGAATTTAAAGTTGATAAAGAATCTTGCAGTTACATAGCTGCGGTATTACTACCAGCTTAATTTAAATCATAATTTCATCATCAAAAGAATGTTCATGACCCATTTTGTCAGACCATTTGTTTAATTTTACCACAATTCTATCTTGTGGAACAAAATAGGGATATATCTCACTATATACGAGGATATCTCAAACCAAAAACACAAATTTACAAGGTCCAATAGACCATTGATGCTTACTGCTGAGTAGGCAACTAACACATTATCCTACTTTTATGTCAGCTAGAGATCGTTGAGTTGCTTTCGAAGGCATGCAATTCCATGGAGAACTATGCAAAAAAGGTGAGAACAAATATAAGAAATCTTTTGGGGGGTTCTAATCAAAGAAATTAAGTTGAAATATACCCATCTACTCAGTTGATCTGAATAATTGATTTATTTTTTTTTTCTAATTTAGTTTTACTTAGAAAAAAAAATCTGATTTCTCATGTCCCTTAATCTTTGTGGAGGGTCTTAACACCTCAATGATGCTCATCCTTTTAACATGCTTGAGAACTGAATAGGTAACTTTACGATAAATGACACAAGGATGCTATATGTTGGCCTGTTCAAGGTCAGTGGAAAAATTAGAGAAGTACCAGAAGAGGATAACCAGGCCTTCTGCCGGGTTTTTAGCGTTTAGGGACATGTTTTGGAATGAGATATTCATGATCAGAGAAAGTATTACATGAGTGTTAATTTACTGTACTTAATTTTATAATATCCTAAATTCTTTGGCAGTGCAAGAAGATGGTTTTCGAGTATGGACCTCTAATCCTAGCGAATACGGAGAAAATCCTGGAAACAACAGACATATGCACCACGCTTCATGCCTGCAATGAGGCTGCAGCTGGTAGCAATGAGGCATCACACTCGACAAAAGTATCTTTGCTATCCGATTCTTAGTTATGGCAGCAAATATCCAACGGAGTCATGAAAATGCACATTCGGACGATATAATTTATACTATCATTCAATGTCATCATGTGTCTGTATAATAATACAACGTCATCATTGCGCTTGTGTTGTACATTATGTGCTTGATCCCAATCTACTGCTTACAAGAAAGTTATTTTATCTCATAATGTTGCACAGTTCTAGGATATCCCATTCTCCTAAGTTGATGAGTTTTGTTATTTGAACGCAGACATGACCAATGGATACTTTTTTCATTATTGACCGAGTAATAATAGATGGTGAGGGATAGATGAAAAATACTTTCAGCAATATACCGTTGGAAGCGGTGCAGTTAAATGGTTGTGCGTTTTCAGCTGCTTTGTCCCAAAAGATGTTTTTCTTTAGACAAAAAGAGGATGAAAAATGCGCAGGGGATGAAAAATGCGCAGATGCATGTTAAAAACTTAAAACACTAGAGGGAAATTGTGGCATGTACTGGGATATCATCCATAGGATGAACCCATTGGAGGTGTCCAATGGGAGATCTTCAGTGCTCAAGTCAAAGAAGGATTGATAAACATAAGAACGCATAGAGACTGCATTGGGCCTAAAGTCTCTTCTAAATATTATGGACTTCCTTCTCCAATGGTTACCCCAAGTAAGAAGAACCATTAATGTTGTGGCAAGTAAAAGAGACTTCTGGCCCAATGCTCAAAACTCACTCTGCATGCTTATATTGATCAGCCCACATTCTCTCTCTCTCTCACACACACACACACACACAAAGGGCCGCACCCAAATACAAGCAATCCGTAATCTGATAGCACAAGCTGCCTCACGTGTGCAATCGTACTAGCTAGCTTCTTGGCTTGCCATTTATTTAGGTACGTGTACTATATGACCATGAACAGTAAATCCACATGCAATTGTTAGGAGCGGCCAAGTATGCACAAAAGTGGACTGCATTCCATTAAGTATTATACCGATGTACGTCTACTTGAAATTTCTCTTTTAAAAGCAACAAAACTTAAGCTTTGAAAAGATGAAGAAGTAGTACTGGTAACACTTTCCCCGATGTCTGGACACATAAGCTACTCGTTTCACTAAACTACTGGTAATTACTCTGTTTTTGTTGGCGTGTCAAATCCAAGCAAATATGAACTCGACAGACTATACTTTTGGCTTTCACCATTCCCACGGCAACCAACTTTTCCCGTGGATAAGGATCCCATTAGATCATCATCGATTTGGATTTGCATCCATTGAATCTCAGTATTTATCTTGTGATAAGATATATGTAAAGGGTAAATATATAATTATATTTGAAGCTTTTTACGCAATGTATTTCTCGTCTAAAATTCTAGTTATTCATAAAATTGAATCCACATTTATTTTTTTATTTTTTTAAATTAAATTCTTACTTACGCAAATGAATGGTTTTAAGCTTTCTTCATTGGTAAATAATATTTTAAATAAATCTATTGTGAATTCATTTTTTAAAATAAAAAAAAGAAGTAAAAGTACCCTATCAACTCAAAATGTTTCATTTCAGCATTAAAAAAAAAAAAAATTAGATGCTCAAACAAGACACAAATTAAGAAAGAATTTTCTATAGGAAATTTGTAATATCGCATTTAAGTTTATATTCAAGACATTGAGGAAATTTTGCATATATAGAATTAAAGTGGGGGATAGAAGGGGATCACCAGAGCACATTTACATGATGATACCTTGAAGGAGGAATGTTTCAGACAGATTCTTGCAGGACATGAGGCCAGCTGGCAGCTACAGACAGTGGTGTCTCGATGGTTGAATATTAAGATATGAATACAAATTATATTAGGTACTGGAGATATTTATTTTATATAAAACGAACATAGAGCATCATTCCAAACTCCAATATATATATATATAAATATATATTTTTTGTAATTGTGATATTTTATGTTATGTTGATAAGTAAGAATTAATCTTTGCATCATCCTACACATCACACACCATAATTTTTTTTATTTTTTTTATTTGTTTCTCTTATTAAATGTGTATTATATGGATGAAGAATAAAAAAATATAAATGTTTCAAGAAGAGTAAAATAAAAAAAAATTAAAAAAAAATAAAAAACACATTGGTGTGTGGTGTGTAGGATGATGCATAGTAATGTTCTATAAGTAATGTGTAGTGTGTCATCTCAAATCATTGGGTACACGTGCATGGCTCTGCAGAGCGTGAAACAACGATACGAAACATTGTAGGTCACAAGGAAGGCCATAGCTGTAGTACCTATATGCTATATCATACTTGGCTCTTTAAGTGTCGTCTCCTCATTGGTTATGTTCTCGAATAGACTGTTCATTATGAGTGGCTGTTGAAGGGTATGAAGAAACTATTTCTTTTTATTACCATAAAATAAACATAAAACTTCCGAAATAAGAAGAAACACGTTTTCATATGGTAGGGAAAAATAGTTGGTTCTAGATGGGGGATTATAGCTAACGTTGGAACTATGTAAGATATTATGCCAATAATGATAAGCAATAGTCATCCCTTGGTACCGAAGTCTTTTAGATCAATTGACAATATCTTAATTTCTCATTGAGAATCAAGGATCGAATCTCCCCTCTCCATATATATATATAATAGTCATCTCTTAATCCGCTAACGAACTCCTAATATTTGGGATTATCGTTCACACAATCGATCCATCTTTATAAGTCTTTAAGGTTGTGTTTGACTGCTGAGATAATCTCAGATAATTTGAATTGATTTGTAAATAGTAGTATTTTATGAGTCTATTAAAATATGTTTGAATATATAAAGTAGATTAAAATATGTTTAATTTTTAATAAAAAGTTAAAAAAGTAATGAATCTCATCATTAATTTATTTGAGATAAATTGAGATGGATTTTACTCCCAAACATAGCCTCATAGTTCCTACTTTAGGTCCCTTTTAAGACTTATGATTTGGATCTCTTCCAAAGATATTTTATCAAGATTTTTGTTAAGATCTACAATTTAGGTAAGTTTAATAGTACTCCCATTTTTATTCAAATCATGTGCAAAGATTTACCTCAGATTTGTACAAATGCGCGCGGTAAATGTGGCAAAATCAAATATTCAATAATGAATAACCAATTGACACGGCTCGGCTCGGCCCGGCCCGGTCTGGGGAGTATAAGCAAGCAATAAGAAGTACCACATCATCTTCGTATTGCCTGGAATCTACCAGTACCGTTTTCAAATATTCCCCTCTCTCTCTCTCTCTCTCTCTCTCGCTCTGTGTGCTCGGATTGCTTTCCATTTTCAAGGTCACCCTTTTGCAGGTGAGATATCAAATACGTTTTTATGGTATATTGCTTACATATTTTGCTATTTCTGGGAATCTGCCATATCGATTAGATCTTGAAAATTCTGATTTATTTTCCTTATCATAGAAGGGATTGAGTATTTTATGAAGTAGATGAGTTGCTCGTATTACATGTGCAATTTTCCTTGTAATAAATTCGGTGCATTTTCTTTCTTCGATTCATTCGTTGTTTTTTTTTACTTCTGGTTGACATATTTTTTTCCGCTTCTGGTTGACATGTTCTAGCTGTATTTGCCATTTGAACTGAGACTACTTCTCGACTTTCTATGCCAGAGATTTAACAGTCTTTTAGATCTTTTTTCAGTAGTCTCGGGGTTATCACAAAAACCTGGGAATGCTGAAAGATGTGCTTGAAAGCTGATAATTCCTTCTTTGAGGATGATGAGGTTGTTGCTCCGTTTGGTCTGCCCTTGTTTATATTTGATGACATCGGGTGTTTGACTTACACCCCCTTAGGCTTCCGTGCTCAAATTCTCTATGCAGATAGAAATTTAAGAGAACACCACATTTCAAAATATGATGTCTGTGAAGATGGTTGAGCTTTTATATTGATAAGATTGGTTCTTTCCTCGTACAATATAACTATATCAAAGATATTGCACTAGCCGGTAAAAGTTGGTATATTTTGTTATGGAAAACAAAGCAAGTATATTGATGCAACGGTACGAATTAGGGAGACAATTGGGCCAAGGTACCTTTGCCAAGGTTTACCATGCAAGGAACCTTAAAACTGGCATGAGTGTGGCCATTAAGGTGATTGATAAAGAGAAAATCTTGAAGGTTGGGATGATTGATCAGATTAAGAGGGAAATTTCTGTCATGAGATTGGTTAGACATCCAAACGTGGTGGAGCTTTATGAGGTAATGGCTAGCAGAGCCAAGATTTACTTTGTTATGGAGTATGTAAAGGGTGGTGAGTTGTTCAGCAAGGTAGCCAAAGGAAAGCTGAAGGAGGATGTTGCTAGAAGATATTTTCAACAGTTGATCAGTGCTGTTGATTACTGCCATAGTCGAGGTGTGTTCCATCGTGATTTGAAGCCAGAAAACCTACTGCTGGATGAGAACGGGAATCTGAAGGTTTCAGATTTTGGATTGAGTGCCCTTTCTGAATCTAAGCGTCAAGATGGGTTGCTCCATACAACCTGTGGGACCCCTGCATATGTTGCTCCAGAAGTGATTAACAGAAAAGGCTATGATGGATCCAAAGCTGATATTTGGTCATGTGGGGTGGTTTTATATGTTCTGTTGGCTGGTTATCTCCCATTCCACGATTCAAATCTGATGGAGATGTATAAGAAGATTGACAAGAGTGAATTTAAATTTCCTAATTGGTTTGGTCCCGAAGTTCGTAGGTTGTTGTCAAGGATCTTGGATCCAAACCCAAATACCAGGATATCCATAGCCAAGATAATGGAAAATTCATGGTTCCGAAGGGGGTTAGTCCCCAAGTCCCGAGTTATTCATTCAGAAACGAAAGAACCTGCCCCTCTGGATGCTGATGCAGTTTTTGGACCTAATGCGAATAGCAGTTCCATCACAGAATCAAAGCAAGAATTGGCAAAGCCTTCAAGCTTAAACGCTTTTGATATCATCTCCTTTTCTGCAGGCTTCGATTTGTCTGGTTTATTTGTGGACACTGACCAGAAGAAAGAACTGCGATTTACATCCAATAAACCTGCCTCAACCATACTCTCAAAGCTGGAAGACATTGGCAAGCGACTGAAGCTGAAAGTGAAAAAGAAAGATGGAGGGTTGTTGAAAATGGAGGGGTCCAAGGAAGGCAGGAAAGGGGTGCTGGGCATTGACACTGAGGTATTTGAGATCACCCCACTTTACCATATGGTGGAGATGAAGAAGTCGAGTGGAGATACACTGGAGTACCAAAAGATATTGAAGCAGGACATAAGACCAGCTCTCAAGGACATTGTTTGGACCTGGCAAGGGAAGCAGCAGCAGCAAGAAGTGGGGCAACAAGACCAACAAATTCCGCATGTTCTTCTGCCGCAGGTTGTCTTACCTCCAGATTCGTAGAAGTTTGCTGTTTCTAAGATCCATGTGGCAAATAACTTGAATTATCCATTATCACTGTGATTTGTGTCTGTATTTGTTTCGAGGTTTGTCATTGTAATTAAAGCAAATAACTACTGTAAACGAGATTTATATTTTGTTTAGTTTGTTTCATATAGCACCTCGATCCATCTACATATAATATATATAAATATATATATATTTATATAAATACATAAAAAAACTGTGACTGAAGATGGATAATTCCAAATTAATAACGAACAATTGAAATAGATGTGATCTCCAAAGTGTCATCGAGCTTGGAAACTTATCTAGCTGAGAACGGGAATACTTTTAAATTAATTCCCCATGTTCAACCACAGTTAAAAATCTGTCTGATATTTCTGGGAAATTCTGAAAACCCTTGCTTGTTCTAGTCAGGCCAAACCCCCATTCTAACGAAATTGGGGAGCTCTTTTCTCTTAACTTAAATACGTGAAATACTGTACGAAAAAAAAGAAAAGAACAGCCTCGATGTTTTATTGGAAGGCATTTTTGTTATACATATCTGATGGTAACCACATAAAGCCATTCTGGAAACCATTGGTTAGTATAGCTCATTGCTACCGAATGGTCGTAAACGAAGAGAAGAAGATCAAAATCATCACGGAATAAAAGTTGACAACAAACAAGCACCAACTGTATTTGACTTCATTTCTTAGAAGCAATAACTTTAAATATTTTAATTGATAGTGCATCGTGTAGCCGACCTTAGCTCAGTTGGTAGAGCGGAGGACTGTAGTTGTTGATAAAGAGACAGACATCCTTAGGTCGCTGGTTCGAATCCGGCAGGTCGGATTTTCCCGTTTTGTTGTTTTTATTTTTAACAGTCACACGTTTTCATCAATTCTTATCTAATAGAAAATAAACAAATGACATCTACTATATTAAAATATTTCAAGGCGGGTCCGCTTTGCAGTATCGACGACAAACCTTTTCTTATTTGAAAATTACAAACGATTCCGTTAACTTGTGAGTTGCGCTTAAATACATGAAATTAATGGAAAACGCGATGGATAAAAGAAATAGACGATTTTATCTCTTTTGCTCACAATCATTCCCAATCAAACGATTAGAACTCGTCTCCAAATTGACCGACTGCTGGGACCTGAATTCTTTAGAACGCTTCTCCTTATCGAATTGGAATCTAAGGCTGCATTTAGATGTTGAACTAAATTAAATACTTTATAAATATTAGTGAGTTAAGATGGTAGAATAAATTTTCTAAAATCTACCTAAGATAAGTTAAAATGTGTTTGAATATTAAGATAAGTTTAGATATATTTATAAAAAGTTTAAAAAAAATTATAAATTCCACGTGTAAAAGAAATGTTGAATTGAAAAAAAATTATAAGTAGCGTAAAGAAGTTTTGAATTAAGATGAATTTAATAATTTGAAAATTGAGTATTTAAATATTAGAATTATATTAAAATTAAACTGAATTGAATTGAACTCAAATGAGTTTAACATCCTTAAGAATTCTCAGAGAAGAATAGGTGACAGCCCACAAATTGCAGCCGTATAAACGATTATCCTCATTTACCACATTTCCTCTTAAATTAGAATACTTCTCCCATTGAGGGGGTCTCCATGAACCGAGTGGCAAAGACCTAACCTAGATAATACATAACATTTTGACTAGATTACGCACAGCAGTACCCCCATCTTAGTATATTATTCGATATCCATCCAAAAAGAAACAAATTCCGGAGACCGACACCCTCCACCCCACCAAAAACCAAAAAGCATAAAAATGGAACTAAATTAGTCGGAAATCAGGAAATGATTTTTTTTTTTTTTTCCTTTTAAATCTAGATGTTACTTGCCGCATAAATGCATGCATGCCACGTGTATTCCTATCATGCTAAGGTAAGTAAACATCAATATCCCTTATAAAGAAGAAGAGAAGGAAGATACATTGCATCCACTAATCTCAACTCTCCTCCAAAAGAGGCTATTTGCGTCTACAGAACAGGTGTATTTAAGTCCCCTCATATTCTGTCCCTGTTTTCATCAATCAAATCACCAATGTGATTGTACATCTTGGGTGGGATATAGATCCCCAATTGGGGGCCTTGCAACGGATGACTTACCACCACCTTCCCCTGAACCCTGCACACTCCATTCCTTTCTGCTAAAAGAAACAGGAAAAAAAAAATACATTAGATTACTGTTGATAATTTGATTTAAAAAATGACAATCATGTATCATCAGTAAGAAAGAGCATATATCAGAAATAACCATTAACAAAACTGAACCATGCACAGAGGATCTATCCCATAACGAGGTTCATGCACTATCAATCATGAGCAGTCAAACCCTTCGAAGAAAGGGATAAGGTCATGCAATAATCTAACTCCCTGAAAAAATGGGCAAGACAACGACATCCAGAGAAAATGTTCCACATCAAACTAAAAACACCAACTTAAAATTCTCCAGGGCAATAAATCGTGAATAATTTAAGAATATGCCTCTTATCACAAATCAAGGTTCCTCCTGCCTCCCATGAACACACCCATCCTATTCATGAGACACACCATGTTATATATATTATTAGCTGTAAAACTCCACTCTAACGTTGAGAATATAAATAATCCATATAGAGTGGGTAATTTATAAAGACAGTCATGAGTACCAAGTCCCGCATTTATAAACGATTTTTGGGATGCTTCAAGTTCACTAATCTTTTAGTGGCTATAGCAGATATGGCAAGCACTTTCTCTAGATCACTACACATGGTATAAGAGTCACCTAGTAAGGCTAGCCATGTGATACTGGAGTACTTCATGACATGACCCTGACAAGGACGTCAGAAATTTAAGAGGAATTTTTCAAAATAATTAGTCAATGCTGCAAATGAAGTTCATTAAAATCACAATAAATCGCAAAAACTTTTCCCTCCCAAGTAATGTGGAACCTCATTCATTACCCTCTAATACTAAACCTGAATATTAAAATCTTTCCCTCCTTAAATCCCAAACAGCCTCGTCAAGCCATTTCGTTGTGCAGATTGTATGACTCAAGTCACATACTTCTACTTGGGATTTGTGCCGATACCATTTATGACAACCCAAGGAAAGCCCAATTCACATGAGCCTATAATCTAAAAGAACTAGTCAATAGTTTCGGCCCGGTGGAACCATTATAAATCACAAGAACTTTCTCCCAAGTAATGTGAGATCTCATTCAATACCCTCATACTAAATCTAGGGTATTACATTAGCATTTGTGAATTGTTTTT